>JALIZH010024133.1:0-108889 GCA_030522465.1 Rhipicephalus appendiculatus
ACAGACAGACAGACAGACAGACAGACAGACAGACAGACAGACGGATGGACCGACGGACGGACGGACGGACACCGGACGGACGGACAGACAGACGGACGGACACCGGTCGGACGGACGGACACCGGACGGACGGACGGACACCGGACGGACGGACGGACGGACAGACGGACGGGCGGACACCGGACGGACGGATGCACGGACACAGGACGGACGGACGGATGGACGGACGGACGGACAGACAGACGGACGGACGGACGGATGGACGGACACCGGACAGATGGATGGACGGACGGACACCGGACGGACGGACACCGGACGGACGTGAGCATGAAACATTAAAGGCTTTCACCTTAATACAAAGTCAATTAGGTAATCTGCCCATTCAGTAACTACGGTAACTGGAAGTGCAGCCTCTCCCTAAGTGACATGGCGTTTATTGTACGCCATCATGCTGCTCAAGCCCACACTGCTTACTAATTAGCCGGTAGCACATCCTCTTGTTTGCGAGACAGTCTGAAGCAGTGTTTAGATTAAGCTTGCCAATAAACAAACACGGCATTTTTGTGCTGTTTTTATTTACAATTCAAAAATATTTAACAGCGAAAGCTGTAATGAGATACCAACAACAGCCGATATTGGTGGCGCAGTTGTTCGCCGCTGCCGCCGCTGGCGTGCGTAACCACTATCACGCACAATGAGGAAAGAAATCCAGGCTCAAGTGGCATTCGAACTCAGACCCTCGACGCGGCATTCTAGTATTCTACCGCAGAGCCACGTCATTTTTTAAGGCCGATAGCCTTTCTTGGGATACTTCCACGCAGAAATTTTGGTCTGTTTGTCTGTCTGTCTGCCTGTCTTTCTATCTGTCTCTCTGTCACACGATTCAGCCACCGACCAAAGTTTAAACACTTGCTGAAAGCCCAGCCATCTTGAGCTGGTGGCGGCGTTCATACTTGTCAGCGTTGTCGATCAAAAAGCAAATATTACGCATGTCGGAGGCGCAACATCAATATGTAAGCATTAGGTGATGTGTTCCTTTAAATGGGAGCGGCGAAGTCCCTCCCGCTCAAGCTAATTATCTCCCCGCTGCTTCGCATCCACACATGGTTCCCTTTAGCGGGAGATGGGGAATTTTTATCGTTCGAGAACGCACAGGAGAAATCTCCCACCGGCACCACCTTGCAGGTCAAGATCCATTGCCATATATACGGGGTGGCCAGTGAGTGGTTGTGCAGCGCGAGCAGTCGGTTTTTTTCAACCAAGAAACTCGCTAGCAGACGCTGCCTGCGTCGGCGTCGCGATGTGAGAGAGGGGGGCATAGGGAGAGGGAAAGACGCGCATGCGCAGTGGGAGTGGACGCCGCGGGCAGGGATGCCTAGAGGAGAGGAGGGGAGCGAGGGAGGGGGACGCGCATGCGCAGTGAGGGTGTCGCTTCCGCGGGGAGGAATGCCTAGAGGAGAGAGAGAGGTGCAAAGGAGGTTTTTCATTTTTATTTTTTTAATGGGTTGGCGCATGCGCAGTGGGGGTGTGGACGGACGGACGGACGGACGCCGGACGGACACCGGACGGACGTGAGCATGAGACATCAAAGGCTTTCGCCTTAAAAGAGATGGCATAGGCAGTGGAACGGCCACACGCTTTCGCCGAACACACTTTTGAATGTACAGTGTCCTTCAATTTTTTCTTAATGCATCGTTCATTCTTTCCAATACATGTCACATTATCTACAAGAACCAATACGGGAGTGTGGAAGATAAGGAATTGAGAACTACATAAAGTTTGATTTGCACCGGTGGTCACCGTAAAGAACACCTTACATGGTCAGTAAAATATAGAGGGGGTAGAGACACAGAATACATGCACGCAACCACATTCTGTCACGATTCTTAAATTCTGTGACAGCTTCTCTTTGTGTGCCGACTGAGTAGCAACATTTCAAGCTAAGGCTATCCTTCTAGGTTTGTTCTGTTCAAAAAGTGCAGCAGTGCTTGTGTCGCGCAGATTTTTAAGCAGTGCTTAGGCAACGCGGATTTCTCTCAACTTCTGTGACCAAGGTAAACTTCGGGCTCAAGGATCGGGGGAAATGTCCGTGCCATGTTGATTACTGCAACTGAACGCGATGTGTGGGCTGCGTGAGGAGCAAATCGCTGACGTGACACATCAACAAAGTCCTTTGCCTCATTCTCGCTCATTCTCTTTAAAAAGCGCCGTGTACATAATAACAGTCGAAAAATAACAAAGAAGCTTCTTATGAAGAGGCATTGTTGGAGCGCGCAATGAAAGAGAAGTGGGGTGCATGAGAAAGAAAATATGAACACAGAATAAGGGCAAGAAGACATAACACAGATAAAGTAAAACGATGGATGGATCTACGCACCGAGAGAGGGCATTAGTTATCTTCACATTGGTATGAAAAATAAATATCCATTTTGGTCAATTCTTTCCCACACAATATTCGATACCTGGCTCTACATTCCAAGCTAACTTATTATTGCGTCGCGATAGGAACTTGAAGTATGCCCTGAATTTCCCCCCCAAAAAGTTTAAGGCCATTATGATTATACAATACTCTTATGAAAGATGTATGTGCAAAATATGAATCTGTTCTGTTCTGCTCTAACTAGATTTTTGTGGAGACTTTGAGGTTGATATTACATCAGCTACTCCAGTTAAATTAGTACAGCCGCAAAAAAAGTGGTTACCCAAAGGAAAAAATAAACAGCTAGAAAGCACAGAGCACACTAATACAAATTAAAATAACATGGTAATGTACAGTTCGCTTGCCTGAGTCCACATAGCAATAAAACGTCCATACACCTATATTTTTAGTTAGCCACAGTATCTCTGCATATTTGCGAAAAAAATGAAGGCTCATTCCAAGTAATGTAAGAAACGAAAATCTGGATCTGCCACCAGAAACCTGGTCTTGTGCATTGCGTGGTACACAGAAATATGTAGGACTGCTGAGGCATAAAAAAAGGGAAAAAAACATGGCTTATCCCTCTGTCATAGGAATCGGTATAAAATGAAAATGAGACGTGCCTTCACAGAGGTAGTTGAGCGTTTATTGTGCATTGTTTCGCCGCAAGGTCGATGTAATGAATGCTACAGCAACAAATTGTAATGTACCGCAAAGAACGGCAAGCAGCTCGAAACTTGAAATGCGCAACCTCAAGCAGAAAGGACGTACGAAATTAGCATACACAGTACTAGCGCGGACTAACCGTCACAGCTCGACACCAACGCGCGCTGCTCAAACGGAAAGAAAGACGTACGAAACAAACGCACAAGTATACATAGGATGTATGCGGACAACCGTCACTATTGTTACTTCGTGTGTCAGCAGCGCGATACTTTCGTAAACTCGGCCGCTGCGGCGACCGAAGTGACTTCGTGCACTCTTTTACCACTGTAATTTCAAAGCAAATCTGCGGTGGAAGCACAAGACGTAAAAAAATCACGCCATATCCACGAAGTGAAGGATGATGAGTGGGCGATGCTCGATCGTTTTCATCCATGGCAGAAAGGGAATGTGTGGTCTGGAACGCGCTTATACTTCATGGTCATCAGCGTCATCGTCATCGTTATCACATGTAGTGGGTACATTCCACTATACTGGAACGCCCTTATACTTCATCGTTATCACGTGTAGTGGGTACATTCCACTATACTGCGTCATCGTCATCTTTATCACGTGGAGTGGGTACATTCCACTACACGTGGCTACCTACCTACCTACCTACCTACTACTACTACTACTACTACTACTACAGAGGAGGGACAGACCCACACCCTAAAGAGCTTCGCCCCTAAAAGTGCCCCAATCACAATAAGCTGTGCTCGGTGGCGGGAATGACTGAGCGAGTCAGTGTGCGGCACGCGCAGCGCAGGGAGAGGGAGACAGGTGGGAGAGGGGTGCGAGTGCTGATGCGGCGGTGATCTTCGATGGCGGTGACGGCCGCGCGCAACGTTTTATTGTCTTTTTGCGCTGGCGCCGGTTGGGCAGAGCGTCTGCTACTGCCATTGACAAAGCACCCGTAGTGCGCTAGAATGATGGTTGTCATTTCACAATCCACGATAAAGGTGGTGAAAATGAAGACGATCATTATAATTAGTTGTGCATAGAGCTTATTTCTTTTAACCTCGAATTTCTGGTGTGCTATAACGAAACCGCTCGAGGCCTAAACATTTCCTCTTAAATCACCGGCCATTCCAACCTGAAGCGCTGCTTAAGAGTAAAGAGCTTGACGGCGACGGCGGGGTGGAGGCCTAAGGAGCTTCACTCCTAAAAAAGGCTGAAGCTCAGGAACCAAGATTTTTCATGAATGCCTTCACCACCTTCTCCCCGTCTTCATTATAAGCAGCAGCACTGAGACCGCCAGCTTTTTGTCGAATGTTGTATGAATATCTCTCCCAATGACCTGCTCACCCTGTCTTGCGCAAGCTGATTCCATTTCACGCCTACTAGTAAATTGACTTCATTTTTCCACTGAACCGCTCACAAACTTTTTCATTGTTTTTGACCAAGGTATGACTAAATTGTAGTCCGCTGATGGATCTTTCCAGAAATACCGGCGCGCCACCAACGGCAGCCGCAAAGCGTTATGGGAAGCCGGAGCGCCGGCGGAGTGTCGTCTGCTCGCGGAAGCATTGGCTCACCTCGTTTCCAGTGTGCGGTCGTACTATAGCGCGTCGATATATATATATATATATATATATATATATATATATATATATATATATATATATATTAATTTCTGCAAGCGCTCACGAACAGCTCTAGGTCTTTTAGAGGGTATGCCCTATTACCGAAGAACCGCAATAAAACAAAACATTGAACCCAAAAGGCATGGTTTAGGAATACAGTGAAGAAAAAGGAGATTAATCAAATACAGTAATCAGACAAAGAGCAAACACAAGAGGTGAAAATGTGAAGACCTATAACACACGATATTTTACTTTCCTAAAATAACTACTTAATACAGCTTGTAAAGTTGCCCTTTGATATGAAAGCAAATGCTGTGATTTGCAAGTTAAGTGGAGGCGCGCAGTTTTTGTGTCATTTGTAGACACCCGTTCGCCATCCTAACATGGGCATTTGCGTTACAACTGGACGATCATCTGTCCATTTGTCTCCTATGGCTTCGAAAACTCAGTCCCCCAACGACAACACACAGTTTTGGTCACGCACGTATTGATCTTACGTAGATCACAAATAGCAGATGAAGGCGAAGTTCACTTGGCATCGATATTGCTCACATGGAAGTAAGCTACTTCGATACTGATGGATGTCGGCTACAGGCGTAGCAGTGTTTTTTGGTATTAATGCGGAGGCACATGCGCAATATCACCCGTACCCTTTGCGATCCATATCGCATAATTTGAAGCCTACGTTCTATAGATGACCAACAGCTAAAAAAAAACCGCGGTTGGCTGTTTTGATTAGAATTCTAATGGTAATTGCTGAAGATGACATTAAAAGGAAAAAATTTATGTGCAAAAAAATTGGTAGTCGTGTTGAACGTTATTTTAATTGTGCTGTTTACCAGCGATTGCCTATTGAAGCCTCTAATCGAGCATAAAGATACCGAAGCCTTATTTACTTTAATCTGGTGAACATACCTTTCGTTATTTGTCATTGTCTGAAATAAAGATGAAAGATGAACCTGAAACCATTAATAAAAGCTCCTCATTACCAGTACTGACAGTGGTTCGTATTTCGACTACTTTGCCCGCTAACTGCTGTTCTGCTAGTGTTGTCAAATCCAGACTTGGTTGGTAATAACTTTATTGCTAGTCGTGCAGAGCTTTCGCCTACCGGGCTTTAGGTCTCCAATGTGGGGACGTCGAGGCTTTGCCTCACCACCGCCTCGCGGGCCTGCTGAACGGCCCAAAGTTGGTCGCCGAGGCTGGGGCTGCGCAAGGCAGCGGCACACCGCGGCGGAAGGGATTCCGGAGTTTGCACCTTGCGGGGTTTTGTTTGCATGGTTTTGTTGCATGGTTTTTGTTGCTCAGTGGCTAACAATGGCGAAGGTTGCTTGAAGGTTCGCGCCGCTGATGCTCCCTTAAAGGGGCCCGTGCAGCATTTTTCCAAGTAGCCATAGAATAGATTCACTAAAGGAGCTTTTCGCCTCGTGTATTGACAGCCGCAAACATTTTTAAAATGAGTACAGTACGAGCGGAGTTACAGAGATTTGCAGCACGCTGCATATGCTTTCTGGCTTCTCTCGTCCCGACGAAAGTACTGGAAGCTAAGCAGAGAGGGATGGCACGGGGGGAAGAAGGTACGTGACGCGCGCCTCGTAACCTTGAGCACTTTTCCTCTCTCTCTTCTTCTTTTTTTTCTCTTCGAATGCACGGCGTTTTTAGTGCTATCGCGCGCGCACGTGTGGACAAGTTGCGGCCTCAGTAACTCCCGAGCACGCCATGCTCAAATCAGCCAATTCTTGACGCTTGGGCCTGTGACGCAGTGATTTTTGAGCATGTAGCATCATTTGTCGATAAAGAATCATTTGTCGATAAAGAATCAATCATCATTTGTCGACTATGAGAATTTCTTGTAAAATATAGGCCGCGTGTTGCGCTATATTATTTGGCCTCGAGTGTTCTCGGAGCCTGGACTACCGATCGGTAGCGTTTTCTGACCATGCTCAAAAAGTGTAGCAGGGCCATTTAAGAAAAGTGTTGCAAGGACATGTTCGAGCTCTTGTAGCGCCTGAAGCGCTATGAAAAACACTTATGACTCTAAAGGTACTCACAATACTGTCGCCCTTGGCTGCTCCCCTTAGATGCACCGCAGTCGTTGCCGTGCTTATCCTCAAATATCCATAGCAGCTTTCTGGGCGCCTGTGCACCACTCAAGTGATAATGCAGGTAAGCGAAGGGCGCGTATTGTGGCCATCTCTCAACTGCAAGCTCAAATCCAGATTGATCGCCGCACTCGCTTCAACCGTATTTGCTCACGGAAAAAAGCGCTTCTCGGCCTAGGGGAGTGATGCAGAACGCGTTGCCCTTTTGTCGAAGCACCTGGCATAGCGGGAATCCCCTTCGGAGTTGCATACGTGGCTGTCCCACGCACACTTTACAATTCACTGGCACAGACGGGCGGCAATTGACGCAGATCACCGTACATGACGAGGTCGAGATCTCCAATGGCTTGTCGTACTTGTTTGCGACCTGCCACAGCCTGCAGTCGATTCGATCAAACAAGTGAACGTAAATCTATCGCTGACTCTACCGATAATGACACACTTTACAACCCTCAAAGCAGAGCGGGGCAAACTGAGCTCTAGGTCACTGAGGGTCGTGACGCTGCTTCAGCTTGAAGGCAGCATGAGCGTGGGATCCCTTCGAGGGTAACTGCAGAGTTCCCATAACAGCACGCACCACTTAAGAGCTGCAGGTAGATCGTCAGAGGTGAACGACTACCGTTGCTTCGAGAAGCCCAAATAATCCAGCCACACGAGTGATCGAAGCGTGGACGTGGCAGCTGCTGGTTTCCTTCATTTTGTTGACCTCCAGCGTGGACGACTGCCGCCATGTCGAGATGCCTGAGAAAACCACTTACGTGTTGGCGATGTCCAAAAAGGTGCAGGTGCGTCATGAAAGAGATCAATGCAAATCAGTTTGCGCACTTTAGGGAATTTCTCTGCTCCACAACAATAGTCATCCGGCTTCCTTGAGTTTCCTGTCTGCAAAACTCGGTACTCACCACTTCCTATCAAGAATGTCACGTCACACCGGTAGGGCCTATGGCGTTCATGACGTGAGACTTGCAGACGCACGGTGTACAAGCAAGGAGAGGCTTGTACGCCGTGGCTTGTACGCAAGGTTTTTTGTGCTACTGCGTTATTGTCACTTGTGACGTCATTGTGACGTTATAGTGCATGTTCAGTACACACAATGAAATTTGTCGTCATTTTGGTGAAAACTTCAGACTTTTATTGTACAAGACGAAGGAATCTACTCTTGCGTATTGCAGAAATACGTGCTGCTGTATACCTCCTGTGTTACATCACTTTTGCGCCGAACACACGTTATCGGTAGTTTTCCTTCATAATCAAGTACGTGTGAAATTGCGGCATTGCAACGCTGCAACGACACTATTTTATAGGAAGGATACACTTTTAGGTCACGTTTGCTCTACAGTGATTTCTTGCAGGCGAAGCTTTGTAGCGCAGTATCGGGTGTATTGCAGCGGGGACTCTATTTGTAATACCGATAAATATTTGTGCATTGAAAACAAGTAGCGGCGCCTTGTGAGGTTAAAGCTACTACAGTAAACCCTAAGAATTAATTCCTCATTCAAAAATAGCAAGCATGACCACAACTTCTGGAATATTTTAGCCCTAGAGGTCAAGACGGCTCGTAATTCAGGCAGTGTAGCAGGTGCTTTTTTCTTGAGGGCCAGCATCTTTAAGTCAACTACATTCATTATTAATTAGGCGTATTTGTTAAAGTATTCTTTGTTTAATAAAAATCGTAACATGTACGAAAGGCAATAAATCACCGACATTGAGGTCATTCGATGATTACTTAGAAAAGTGTTGCAGAGGCTATTTTAAAGTACAACTTGCTTAACCTATAGCTACTGTGGCCAACTGTAAATAGAAGCTTAACTGCGAACTACAAATTGTGGCTCTTCATATGGCATATCTTTATTTATTAGCGCAAAGCAAGCTGTACGCGCACGCAACCTCCGCGAAACTTTTTCCGCACTCAGAAACAGTGTTTGTAAAACTGGGGTTTCGGCAGCAGTTTCTTGATGAAAGGACATTTTCCGAATCATACTTCCGAATGAAGATATTTTATTTTGCAATTTAGAATGCGGAAAACATCCTGACTCTAAATGAGATTAATAACGCTTTAAAAGATGCATTATTATTGAATTAAGGGCATAGTTTTTGTGAACCCTACCACATCGTTCACATATGACCAGCAAGGAGAAATGACGGCTGCTTTTGGTTAATACTTGAGTAGTGGTGGCTAATGCAGGATAAGTGAATTGATAATGTCGGCTAGTGTTAGCTATCTCTTTTGCTGGTGTTGGCTACCCACAATTATAATAATGTAGGGCTCATAGTATGCCCCTACCCAACTCGACTAAATGCAAGACATGCTTGAGTAGGCCCCCCTTGAACATTTTGTCCCGAATTTCGTTTGTATAGTCAAGCTCATTATATTATCCCCTTTGCGGTTTTTTTTGTTTTTTCTAATTATTTGAAATGGCTGTCATGTGGAAAACTTGTAGTTGTATGATTACGCGACAACATGACGATCATTGTACAGTCACAATTGTGTTGCATGCCTTCCAGGTTGTCTTCTTAAGGGCTGCTGCGCAACAAACAGTTATGACGCCCGTTGCCACGTTGCCGCTCTCGTAGTCATGGGCCACAACTGTGCACGCGGCATTTTCTTAGGCCGATTATCTGCTGTGGCTGGCGCCTTCAGTATCAACACTTTGGGCATTCGAAGAGTTTTTCGGAGCAGGCCTTTTCCAACCTAAAATAGCAAGAAACATTCAAAATATAAATCCTACGAAATGACTTACAGGCTAAGAATACATACAAGCTCCATCCACAGCCGTCACCATCACACCAAGAGAGAATTAGCATGGACGTTTATAAAATCACATGGCTACTTTCCGTGACGTGCGGTACTTTTAACGTGTTTTACATACCTGCGTACTCACGCAGACATATCTCCGTGTCGCTGGTGCTAATTTGAGAACCTGAAAGTCGAACATCCTGGCAAATTTTCTCTCAGGTTCTGATGTCACTACTTAGCCAAACATATTTTGCGTAGGAACAGCCAAACTATAGCTTTCAATATGCGTGGTATGTACACTAGCGCAGAAAAAGCACTTGCGGTTCGAATGGAAACCAGCTTGCACGACTCTCTTACATAGGTTGTTCACAGGCGCGCCGCTGCTTTATGGGCGGAGCTTGTATTTATTCTTAGGGTCTAACCAACTATAGAAATGTCAGCAATCGATTAGAAACATTGTAACACTCATGTGATACATCCATATCAGGCCCATAGCCAGGGGGGAGGGCTAGGAGCCCGGCCCCCCTCCCCCCCCCGAAATTCGGATGGAAAGGGGTGTTTTACCGAAGAAAAATAATAAAAATGGGTGTTTTTCAAGGCTTTCAAGAAGTGCCCCCCCCCCCCCCGAAAAAAATTCCTGGCTACGGGCCTGATAACAATTCATTGCGTTAGTAGATGTCACTACAGTGCAATCTCCTATGTTTACTCGGGTACATTGTTCATACAAACGAGATCATTGGCCCTTTCATGCGTCTCTTTTTTTGTGTGAAATCTTCCGAACAAAACTAATTTAGCCGACTTATATGCGAATTTATGGCACTCTCTGCCATTCCACTGGAGAAACTCGCAGAAATGATTCTGCGTAATAGAGACCGAAATAGTGATATGAGCGTAAAACAATTTCACATCCATTTTGTCGTCAATATTACCCCTGTCACACGTGGCAACTTAAGTGCACTTTGAGCGTGTGCACTTCACCGCGAGTGTCATTTGCACGCTGTCACACGAGAAAGTTTGGTGTCAGAAGCTGCAAACTACACTTGCTGGCAAGTGCGCTCGCCAACTTCACTTCGCTGCGGCGGAGTTTGTAGCCTCGGAAGGAGTGGCTGGAACAACAATTCGCTATTGCATAAAGCGGCACACATAGTATTTTTAACCATAGTTTTTGATATTAGGAATACTGATATATATTAAAACAAGTCATACAACGCCGTCGGGCGGTTTGCGGCCACGTTCGCTAGGGGGGATGCGGGAGCACATGCCGTGCAATGGCTGCGACCGTCGTGTTGTTTACTTCCTTGCACACTTGCACATGTGGAGGTCAGTGGTTGTCTAGTCATTTGTGATGGCGTGTGCCACTGGCGCTACTTCCGCGAAGACAACGTGGTCCGACGCTGAGAAACGGCCGCAAAAATAACAAATACATGTTGCGCTACTAATCCACTGATTGCCACAGCCATAATTTCGAAAGTATACTTCGCTTTCTCGTGTAGCAACGCACCGCCAAAGTGACACTTTGTGAGCTTAAGTGCACTCGCTCAAAGTTCACTTAAGTTGCCACGTGTGCCAAGGGTATAACACATCAGCGCGACGGATAGGACATCGCTTATTATTTCTATGACTACATTAGGCGAAAGCCTTAGATGCCTCATCAAACGGGAAATTTGACTGTCGGCGACGATCGTCCCGCCGCGTCGGGGACTCGAGATGCAAAAATTATCATCACGTGATGAGGTTATGGATGGCAAAAGTTTTGTGACGTCATCATGACATCCCAAATTTGGGTATGGCGTCATGTGACGTAACACCGCACGATGCCATGGTGGTGCCCTCCTTTGGGCGGCGAACAAAACCGGCGGGCGCGCGACCTCAAGAGCAAAAAAATTAAGGCGGCGCTTAGCAGTGGCACGTGAAGCCACGCCTCGTGTTCGCTGCTCCCTTATACATCTACTGAGAACAAAAAGAAGATGGCTTTAGAATTCGAATCATCTTAGGTGAACGCTCAAGGCACCTTGTGAGTTTTGTTATTCAAGCAGCGGTGGCAGAGAAATTCCGTGGCATAAAATTTATCACGAAAGACTTCGTTTCGATTGCACCTCAGATTTTAACCTGGCTGTTTTCAGAATAATCATTCCGCTATCTACGATGGATCCTTGTTTAGCTCCTAAGACGTCTTCGTTATCTTTGTCATAGTGCACCGCAATTCTAGATGCTAGTGCGTTAAAGGTGGACAGGACAAAAACATTTTTGCGCCATGCGCCTTATCTCGCACATTACACATATTTCTGATTTCCCTTTTTTTCTTACTTGGCCGACAGTATTTAGTGAACCCTCAAACAGTAAAGTTGATTAAAACGATCTCACTCGTTGCGTTGGCGTACTAAAGGGCACAGAAAGCACATATTTAAATTTCCCGGGTATTACTCGAAATTAGTGAAATGCAGTGATACTTGTGGGAATATGTTTTCTGTGCATCCTAATTAGAGTGCTCTGAAAGAATGCGTCGCCACTTTTGGTTTCCTCATTTTGTACTTCGCACTCATAAGCAGTGGCGTCTGTTTGTGTTCGAAACTAAGCCAGAACGAATGGCATGTCTCAAATATATATGAGGAGATACGGCACCGCAACCCGCTAAGTTTCAATGGTAACTTAGGTCACAAACTCACAGGGTTTCTTGTGCATTCACCTGAGATTACTCGAAGGCGAAATGCATTCTTTGTTATCAGTTGATGTATCAGGGAGCAAGAAACACGAGCCGTGGGTTCACGTCTATCTGCCAAGTGATGTCTTCGTTTTCGTCTCTTAAGATCTCGCTCTCTCCGGTTTTGTTTGCCACCCAAACGAGGTCGCTACAACGGCATCATGTGGCGTCACGTAACACGACGTCATACTGGAGCTTGTTACGGCATGCTGACGTCACAAATTTTTGCGACCTGTGACGTCATGATGACATTATATCGTGACGTCATCACGTGATGATGTCACCGTCGAGGGCCAAATTTCCCAGCGCTAAAAGACGGAACGCTTGAGAAGAGACACACACACAGAACGCTGAACTCAAAACGGATTTATTAGTTTGAACGCAAGTCCCTTGTATGGCACGCAACGAAGAAAAGGAAAAATAACTTGAATAAATGAAGCGATGGAAAAACCTTGTGACAACTGGTTGCGAAAAAGACATTAGAACAAAGGTGACAGCACAATCGAAATTCTTAAACCATTAAACAGGCCCCCGATATGTGAAAAGAAATAAACAGTATAATGGATCCTAAAAGCAATTGACAAACATGATGCAGCCAGGGAAGCCAAGGCAGCCACACAAGACTTAGATAAAAAAAGAAAAAAAAAACGCAAAAAGCAATGATAAAAATAACAAATAAATATAAGAAATATACAAAACACCGGGTAAAAAAGCTATTCAAAAAGCATGCGCTGTAGGTAGCTTGCTTCCTTATTGGAGAGGGCAAGTTAGGGCCTGCTCAGACATCTTTCACCAAGCCTCTGAATATCTGGCCTGAACGTGAACCAACTCGCCCAAGCAGCAGTTTTAGCCACATTTTCTGTTTGATAAGACGTCTAAGTCTTTCGCCTTAATTACGATCGTTCTTGAATTGTAGACGTCTAAACCAGGTAAGTGCAATAGGTCGCGGATGGATGCTTTCCTTGATCACTGCGCACTTAGCAACGATTTTTGCGAAGCATTACTGACCATGTATGCTCTTGCTGACACCATATAGATCCTAACTAGCCCATTCTGTGGGTATCACCCCTAAACGGGAAGCAGTCGAAGGTGATATACAAGGAATTGATGTCTCTAACAAGATAAAATAGGCGAGCTTGCTGGTACTGCATTTCTGAGAAAAATTAGAGCGCCAATAAAACAACACTTGATGAGGTATTACCAAGCAATAAACACCAGACAAATAGAAAATGAACAGAGCTTCTCCACATAAAAAGTTTTAACGTTTTCCTTTTCCATAGATATCTACAATTCAAGGTATTTATTGACGTAAGAAAGACGATTGGAAAGTAGGTAGAACTGTACGTTCTGCACTCTACCTAAACAGAAATTTAAAAATGCTGAAATGTAGTTAGTTTGTTAATGTCCTATTTAGGCGACCAGCAAAAAAAATAAAAAATTTATCTTTTTATACCAAAACTGTTCAGTTGCTCTGATAATACTTTATCGAAATGAAAACGGTGGTCGTAGTGGTGTTTGTCATGTCGCAGCAGCCGGAAACAAAGCGTTCTACAACGACCTACGTGTAGTATTTGACTTCTTTAGTGATGATTTCTAATTTTACCTTTTTTCATCTCCTCTGAAATAGCTGTCGACATGTTCTAGTCGTACTCCGCCAATAGGATTTCAGAGGTATCTTTTGAATATAACATTTATTTCAGGCGGTAAGAACGAATCACTAATGAAAGCCTGACTGCAAGGATTTTTCTTTTTTTTAATATAAGAATACTTCATTGACAAATTCCTCGTGATGGACACATTGTAGTAACTACGGTATCTTAGACAGGCGGTATCTTCAAGAACTTTCCCGCAACTACCAAATTAATAGTGCCCATTAGTTCATTGATTATACGATCACAGAAGGAAGTATTCTCGCACCCTACAGGGAATGTTGCACATCGTTTTTATATGATATATATGTGGCAGCTTTGGATCATGTAGCATATGATCGGAGTTCACTAATAACAGATAAATCCACTGAATTAAATCTTCTGGAATTGCCTTTATTAGCGGCTGTATTGTCTCGCAAGTTTCTCACGTACACCCAGATAACTGCACTCTCAATTTGAATAATAGAGTATACTCTGAAAGGCACGCGAGGAGTAGCGACCAGACTGCAATGCACCGTGACTGATGTGTTAATACACGCCGAGTTGCATGTAGAGATAAGCTTCTAGTTGACGGACGATTGTGTTAACTGATATCTTTGCACCGTGATCGTTTGTCGTTTTGCTGGCCTCAAGTCCGCCAGCTGAGGAGTTAGTTATTTCCTTTCGCTTTCGGTTGTAATATTCTCACCTCGTGACGAACAAACCGCTTTCTGCTTCATCTTCTTGTATAGGAAAATATAGTATGCATCTAATGGCTCAAAATCAAGCAATATTACCAAGGCGAGTTATTCAGAACCCCGATATTTACCTCCGATAATGATCTCCGCTAGGAATACGACCACAGAGACGCCGGCGGCGAGAAGAAACAGCAGAAACACGGACTGTGTCTCGAAAAGGGACAGTGCGTTGTATGTCTCTTCACGTTTTGCCAAAAGGCAGGACTGCCAGTCACCCCACTGAGTTTCCATCCACGCCTTGATAACTCCACTTTCCACCAATCGGCTGGATCTGTGGTAGACAATACAAAAATCGCATCCGACAATGACTGTGCGTCGCGCTCTGTTCGCAAGCTTCAAGGAAAAACTTAGGTTTCAAAACTAGCCGTAGCTGGCTTCACGGGACAGCGTTTCTTATAAAAAAGAACCATGACATTTTTCTGCCGATATAGGCAATTGTTATTTGTTCAACAGTTGCGAGAAAACACACATAGCTCAACATGACGGTTGCGACCTCTTACAAACTAACCACGTGTGTGCGTTGACTTACATATTGCCACGTCCTCAAATAGGTTATGCGCTGCCGACTGTCGAAAACTAGGGCCCAGCAACTCGACAGTTCTAGCAGGATAAAGAAATCAAGAAGAGGTATTTTATAGCCAGGCTATTGGATGTCCTTTGCAAGTACAACGTGGCAATTTCGATTCTCGAAATAAAATAGCTGTGATTTGTAAAACGCGGATGTGTATTGGCGGCATGTAGTCATGACCGCGAATACTGCCGCCGAATATTTGGTTGCGATTCAGAAAACCACGCTTTGATGGCTCTGACTGCAGGAACAGCGGAAACATTGCACTGTATTCAACACCTAAAAAAAGGGGTGTGGGAGGTCGTTTAGCCTTGTGTGGGTTTTCTGACAGTGGAAAATAAAAGTGTTAGCAAATGTTGTAAGTAAATAAAAACACACATTTGAAAAAAGTTATTTCGATGGGCCGGTAAGAAAATATAAGGGAATTTTTCAACAAACTAAAAACAAATGGCTTTTGTGCGTTATTCGCGCTGATTGGAACGAAAATCTAAAACTACGCAAAGCAACGTCACACGAGTAGTAATGATCCACGTGCTCAAAATAATTATTATCTGCTGCAACGTCATATTTTGGCGTGCGCATGGCTTGTCGTGTAGCTGCAAGTATTCGCACCTTTCATTAATAAGCTCAAATAGGTCCGGGTCCACACTCCTGCTTACTGCCAGTGACAGCTTTGTGGAAAATGTTGGCTCCTTAGCGAAATAGTAGCTGCCAGCTGCAAGTCGGAGGCGGCAGGTTCGGGAGGCATGGTACAGGGTCGTGGTGTAGTCGCTCACGATGACCGCCTTTCCCTCTAAAACTTCTCGAAGGTTTTCCTCATCATACAGGTGACTGGCTTCGCGGAGCCCATCGTGAGTAACGATCAGATGCCACACTTTGCGGTACTCCTCGACGTCCAATGATTTCTGCACATAACATGAAGTCAAGGCGGAATAACATAATCAACCAAAATTCTGAGTGTGTGTCGGTAACAGTGGCGAAAAACAACGCATGTACAGTGACCGTAGCAAGCACAAAGGAAGTGATTGTTTTATGTAATGAATATCGACAAAGAATACTGTAAATTAAGGAGTTGCATGCCCAGCCAACATAGCAACATGCATCCTGTGTTCTTTTTATTTGTTTTTCGAATACCTGGAATGTATGCCTTGTAGGATATTGCAGGAACTGTGGAAGAGGGATTGCCGCTGTAGGCAACGTTTTGACATGGGAATTTACTAGTAGTCGTTAGGGCACTGACTTGTTTCACTAGCAGCGGTTTTATGCATGTTGTTCTCGGTCTGCTGTCTTCTGATTATTGGGTGGGATAGGGGTACGCTTGTGTGCTAGAAAAGAAGTGCGGACCCGACACTGAAGGGTGGCAGCGACAGACGCACGTTTTTAGTTGCAAAGTACGGCAAGGAAAAAAGATATAAGAGATGGGGCTGTGTTCTTTTAAATGCTGTGAAATAATGCTTGCAAAAATATTCATGCTATATATACACTTTAAATCTGTGACAAATCCAAAACTGCCTTTTTTGTGTAGGGTTTTCTGAAAAGTTATGGGTACAAAAGCTTGGTTTCAACACATTAATGCAAATAGGTTCTGCGGAATCCCGCAAGGTGGCGGAACGGTTCAGAAAGACAAGCGGACAAGAACCAGTTTGCCGCACGACGCCACAGGGAAGTCCATATGCATTTCTTCCGGCTTAGTGCTACGAACAGGTGGTTGTCGATTTCTCTCCCAAACAAATTTTTCAGAAACTAAGAAGCTTTTTTTCTGAGAAAACCGTATGAGTTTCTTTGTGGCGTCGTGCTCACACAATTCACACAATAAATCAAGAACGCGTCTGCGCCATACTGTTTGTGGGACATCTTTATGCTCTCTTCAGTTACTTAATTTCCAAGATAGTAACCCTACCATGATGGTAACGCCAGGGGCGAGTTTCCACCAGTAAGAAAATAGAACAAATTGAAATAATTGTGTGCATCATTGCACTTTTTAGACAACCTGCATTTGGGTATTCGATTCTAACGCGAGTGTGGACTTCAGGTGCCAAAAAACCGGAACTAAAAAGCTGGCATTACATTCGAATAAATACTATCTCAGATTGGGCCTGTCTAAAGCACCGTGTATTGCTTTAGTTGCGGTTTTTACATCAATGCCCAAATACGAGACTCCCCATTGGGATTTCGATTACTTTTAACACCGACCAAAAACTTGGGAACTGAAGAAAAAAAGGCATTTTCGGATGACTGGCTACTTCAGTATTATGGGCACACCACGTCATTCATGATGTGTTGCTATGGTCTTTGCGTTTCGTTATTGTTTCACTGCTCTTTACTCTTCTGCTCCGGTTATCTTGAAAGGTGTTGTGTAGGTGACAATGTTATCATGCACAATTCATTAGGAAAATGGCTCGCAGTTTTAATTCCTACCAAGTTCCTACCAATATTTGTGTATGAATTAAAATTGTGTACTTCTTTACCTGTGCCGTAAAGAAGGCGCAAATATATATTTTCTCTACATACGTATTTATACAAGCGACTTCAAGCATGCTGCCGTTTACTCAGGAGTACCTCAAGAATCCGTGGTCGGCCCATTTATTACTTCTACTGTATATCAGAGACATTACTGACGCACGCAATCGGAAAATAGGATCGTACGCACACGACTGTGTAATACAGCCTGCTATTTCCTCTATTAGCGATAAATTGCAACTCAACAAAGAAATTCATGAATTCTTTCAATACTGTAATACATGGAACATGTCAGTAAACCTTATGAAAAGTGTTGCCATGTTCATTAAGAATGGAACACAAGTAAACTCATTTGACTGCACATTTGATGGTGACATCCTATCTCGTGTCGGCTGCTATAAGTACCTTAATGTTTTGTTTTGTTGTTTTGCGAAAAACGACAACACAAAGCAGAAGACAGGATAAATATCTTTGTCTTGTCTTCTGTTTTGTATTGTCGTTTAGCGCTAAAAACACCGCGAATGCACACCAATCAGTCCGCCAACGTATTGTGTTGTGCTATGAGTACCAGGGTCTTCACATTCGCCGTGACCTGCACTAGAATGATGACATAACGGAACTCGCTAACAAGTCAATGTCTAAACTACATTAGTTAAAATGCTCCGGATGTCATTCGTCATGTACCAGAACTGTCATCTTACTTATGCTTGAGTACGCTAATATTGTTTGGGATCACCTTTTTACTCACATTAATATTAACATATTAACGCGATAGCGTTAAAGAGCTCGTTCGCAGAAATTCCGGCATCGGCGTCGGCGTCGGCGTCGTTGGTTGTGAGCGAAAAATCATCATCTTGTCCGTGACCGAAAAATCGAGAAAGATGCAAATAAAATAAACAATAAAAATTTTCGGGTACGAGTGAGGATCGAACCCAGCTGTCTGCGTGGGAAGCAGGTGTTCTACCACACAGCCATACCTATGCTTGGAAATACTGTGAAAATAACTTCCTATGCTTGGAAATGCAGTGAAAATAACTTCCATGCTTCGCAAACGCAAGCGTCCTTTATATAGGTGTCGCAATCTAACATGTAATATCCCAGGAATATTACGTGGTACAAGCGTACATTGCCATCGGGCGTCAGAATATGTGACTATCACAACGATTCCATAGTTTACAGCCAGCCACCCATTACAAACGGCACACACCTTACTGCGCGTATTCCCTTAACACCACGAAGTGGGTGCATAGCAAGTTCGAAAACATTTCCCACATTTCCCGCGCATAATTTCTCCTGGTTTAAAGCATACTACCCATTTCATAGTATGCACTAAGTGATTGAAGTACGCACTAAGGACGGGATATCGCTATCGCGTTCAACTCTTAAAGGCGAAGCTTAAGGGTCCCCCAATTTTTTTAGGAAGAGTTTAAACAAAGCGGTAAGAATTTTTTTTTTATTCGCTACGACAGGGTTTCGGTCTCGGCATCGGTGGTGCAAGCCAGTGTAACGCACACCTCGGAGAGAAATAAAATTGCGTGATTACGCTTCATCTTAAAAATAGTTAAAGGACACCATAATTACAGAATATTTAAGTATGTATATTTTTCACGAGGTTATAATACTTCAGGACGACATGGTACTTCCATCGCTCCACAAAAGCCCAGTAAGCGTATTTTTAAGTATTCTTTCTTTCCACGAACGATTGTAAAGGACAATGCCTTGCATGCACCCATCATTGAAACTCACCTAAAAGATATGATCCAGTAATTTACTGCCCGTGAAATATATAAAGTTCATTGACTTTATGTTTCGTCTCTTTTGTTTACGAATTTCCTTAAGCGATATGTATTGACGTTCTTGTTACATTTGTGTTTCATACATTTTTTTTCTGTTGTTCTTGCCTAACAAGACCATTTATGTATAGTTGGCAATAGTAACCAACTCTGCGACGAACTCGCTAGGGTCAGTTGCATTGTCAAGCAAACAAGCAAGCAAGCATAGAAAGAAACAAGCAAACAATTAAAGAAATAGTTTAACTACTCCTTGTAACTACCTACATTGTACGTTATGTAACAGTCTACTCAATTTGCAATGGCTGTGGCTAAAATAATTAACTCGATTTCACAGCTATGTCTATAACTAAGCTGTGCGCTCAGAGTCCTAGTTTTCATCCATGGATAACTGCACTGGTCTCTCTAAACTCAGTTGCAAAGACACAATTTGAATAATGACATGACAAACTAAGGGCACCTTTAATACCCATCTCTCCTTCTGAGAAACAATCGTTCAATCAAGACTATAACTTCTCGGAAACCTCTATGGTTTTAGAGGTATCATGAAATTTGTGCTGTTTCTGGAAACATCTACTTGCCATAGTGTACCAGAACAAAGTGTGTGCGGTGTCTCAGGATGTTTGTGTGTTCTATACTTGTTTCTGAAATGGGCAAATAAGCATTCCGAGGTTATCACCTTGAGGAGGTTTTCATAGGCTCCTCCTTTCCATAGAAAAGGACGCATGTCAGTGCGCCGAGCTAAATCTCTGAAGCTGTCGATGCGTTCCGGTTCAGGAAAAAGCATCATGGTGGCTTTCATGTGTCCCGTGAAAGCGTTCATCAGAACAAGCACGGTTAACCACCATACCCCGAGAACCAGTCGTCCTGGCGTATGCAGGGGCATGCGAGTCGACGCTGCAACAGCAAAAACAACAACAACAAAAAAAAAGAACACGTTTTGGCACATGGTTCTGTAAAATTCAGAGGTCTTTTATGGTTAAAATTATACAGATACGCTGCTAGTTTTCTCACAGCCAGTTTTCTCTGACCATTTTTTCTTTAAAGGACACGTATACGTTAGCGAGCGAATGCAGTTGCTCCATTTAACCTGTTTAGGTTGTCTAAGGCACAAGATCGTTGTATTATTGTCACCTGATCAGATATTCGATCCGCCTCCGCTTAATTTAAGAGGCCGCCAAGTCTATCCTCGCCAGAGCAACACTGCTGAGATATTCGGAACCAGATGCACCAACTGCTATAATGACAGACGCCTCGAACAACGTTGTTGGCACCATTTTACAACATTTCATCGCCGGCACATGGCATCCACTCGCTTTCTTCTCAAAGAAGCTGAATCCTGCACAGAGCCGCAACAGCGTTTTAGGCCGCGAGCTAATCGCCGTGTACCTAACTGTCCGACACTTCCGCGACTTCCTAGAAGGTCGTCAGTATGCTGTCCTGACCGACCATAAGGCCCTTGTGCACGCGATGAACCAATCGGCGTCCTGCTACTCGCCTTGTGAGAGTCGACATCTCTCCTACATCTCGGAATTTACAACAGCGTTCCGTCATGTCAAAGGCACAAACAACATTCCCGCCGATGTTCTGAGCCACGTCGAGGCAGTTTCTACACCAAATGCAGAGCATTCCATCCACGTCGGCCTACTCGCTACTCACCAGCGTGACGACAGTGAGCTACGTACCCTCCGGAATACATGACCGTCCATGGAACTAGTCATTATCATCATCATCATTTCTTTACCCTTAAGAGCCCCTCATGGGGCCTTACACACAGTGGGGGGGGGGGGGGTAACAATAGGTAACGACGAATCACAAGGTTACATCACATAAATGCTGCTTGGAGAAACAAGAAAAAAAAACAGTAAGTAAATGAAAAGGAAAAAACAAGCATAGAATACATGAAAATGAGAAGGCAGATAAACGCGCAAACAAAGTTACTACTCGGCTTGCTGACAGTAGGGTTGCAACAATAAATATTTAAATTTCACACAATTTCTTTCACTAACAATACCGTCAGGAACTACATTCTAATCCGATATGGCAGCGGATGCGATATGGTAGTTGACGTCATCTGGAATTCAGATGGCACGTCGGTAGTATTTGATACTTCTACCGGCACACCCCGACCTTTCATTCCGGCACCCCTTCGCAGACGCCTGTTCGATGCTGCACACAGTCTGTCGCATCCCGCAATGCGCGCGACACATAAGCTTATTTCCAGTCGCCATGTTTGGCCTCAGCTAAACGCGCAAGTTCGCGTCTGGGTGCGTTTGTGTTCACCGTGTCAACGCTCCAAGATCCAGGACTACCCGTCCCTCATGCGAAGTCCTTTCTTCTACCGGACCTCATCGGCCTTCTCCCGCCGTTCAAGGGCTACAGCTACGTCCTGGCGTTAATCGACCGCTATACACAGTGGCCAGAAGCTACCCCCATCGCTGGTCTGCGAGGTCGCTCATCGGCACATTCTCATTAACCAGCACGAGGAGAGAGTGTGCAATATAATGTCAATACAAGCCAACATTGGTCAGTGCTACGGAGTACAGGTCATGAAAAACGGTAGTTGAATCAACTTCGCTTTGTCATACAGCCTGCTAAACTACCCTGCCTTCCGGAATCAGTCCTTATTTTTGGTGAGAATCAGTATACATCGCGCATCGTTGCAGGCAATGCACGTAAAAGGTCACGGAAGGAGTTATGTTAAAGGCATTTGAAAAAACAGGGTACTTACACTCCATAAACATGGCCGAGAAGTACAGCCACCAATTTTCCTCAAAGATTCTCCACAATCGGATGCTCACGCCACCCTTGATGCGCAGACCAATGTCTACCAGAACGCCAGTTACGACGCAGGCGAGCAAGGAGATTAAAAGACCAGCCCAGACCTTTGGCATAAAGAAAATACCCGTGAGAGCGAGAGAGAGAGCGCGGCATAGTTAAGAACAAAAATAGTAAAGAAGGCCAGAGAAACACCCTGGTTGGCGCTGGTTAGCGCGGCTAGCTATTCCTCGCCTAAATTGAGTTTACTTCTCATAAATTAGACGCTACGCAAATCTATGGAAGTAATTGGGTTGTTTTGACGTGATTGTTGATATTACGATACTTCAGCTAATACAAGAGCAGTATGAAGTATTTTAAGAGCAAGCAGCTATCATTTAATTAATGCAAAATCAACTACTTGCTGTCGATTAAGCTGGAATATGTTTTGTTTCGTTAGCGAAACAATGGAGACAAGCAATAAATGGAGGGAAACGAAAAGCAGTCTTCGTTTCTTGGGTACATATGTCTGTAGTGAGACCTATATTATTAGGGCGAAAGCCCTTAATGCCTCATCAAACGCAAAAATTGACCCCCGGCGTCCCGCGCGTTGCCGTCAATGGGAATGATGCAGGATATCAACATCATGGGATGAGGTCATTTTGACCTACCAGATAGAAACATTTGTGACGTCACCATGACGTTATCATGTCGTCACGATGAAGTCGCATAACGGGACGTCACATGATGACGTCATCACATAAAATCGTCGCTTCGTGAAAGGTGAGGCCATCGTGCAGGCAGCGCACAACCAGTCAGGTGCAGAAAGATTACAGAGTCCGATACTAGAGGCAATGCGGAACTACGTCAGGTGCAGAAATCTTTCGAAGGGGCGCATCGACTGTTGAAAAGAAAATGCCTTTTCCCATCGAGACGTCTTAGGCGTATCGATAAGGGACCCTCTGAATTCTTAGTTGTCGAGTTTCTCAAGCGTATTTTGTTCTACGTTCTAAACTTTTCTTCTAGCACGTACGGAGCTGCAAATGAATCCTTAGGTATTTCCGAGAAACGATTGCAGCTAAAGAAAACTTTCCACCGCACGACACAATCTGAGGCTGAGAACAAATCTCATTAAATGTAATTTTTGCTGTCTGAGTAATCAATGTTTGTGTTTTGCAACTTGCTACAAGCTTGTGGATTACATCTTTCTCCTTCATAAGCTTTCGATTTACCACTGCTAAAATTGCAAACTCCTTAAGTGAAAACAAAACACAGTGCGACATATGTAAATGTTAAATACGCTTCCGAAAAATAGACACAGGTGTTTCAGCAGGTTTTGGAGAACCTACAGTAGACTAGTTATATTTTAGATATTAAAGCCTTTATTTGATGCTACAGTCATTACAAGTGTTTCTCAAAAAACCGCACTAGAAGATCAGTGATATATGTGAGAGGAATCTCAAATGCTCATTTCTGTCCACTCTAGGTTCTCGACTGGATCATGCTTTCGCAATAGTAATAACATTCTTTCTTTGAGCCCCATTTTTGTTAAATCATAGTGCATGAGCAAACAATAGCCATTTTCATTTTGCGTATATTGACTATGGTCTTACTAAAATTTGCTGCCAGCTAACCGTTGTTACGAAAGCGGCGGAAAAAGGTAGTCAATGTGGGAGATGCTCGTGCCGACAAAACTAACAATTACCTGTTCCCATTTATTTAGGAGCGTCTTGCACAGCTTCCTCACAGGGTAATATTTAAGACAAGTTTACTTTCACTTAGTTTCTATGTCACAGTCGGTGCGACATCGCACGTGCAAACGTATGTTATTCTGTTTATTTAATACGCATTTACCTCGTCGCCAAATCCCTTGCAAGTATGCTGCTCGTTGCACTTAGCGAAACCATGCATTAGAAAAGTATTGCACGGCGCTACGTTGGGAGGCTCATCGCTGAGATAAGCATACGGTGAAATTTCTTCAGTTTGGCAAAATTTTGTGGATACTGCCCATAATACTGATTTTCGTCATAAGACTAAATGTTGGACCACGTAATTCAGATGTACAAAGTGTCTGTTATCATCCGTAATGTAATGAAATATGTTCTCTTTAATTTTGTAATCTTAGTCAATAGGCTGTCTAGCAAGGCGAACACATGCAGCACAAAAATTGTTCATGTATATGCAAATAATAATAATAATAATAATAATAATAATAATAATAATAATAATAATAATAATAATAATAATAGTAATAATAATAATAATAAGAAGGGGAAGAAAAAGAAGAAGAATATCTCAGGGTCTACATCCCGGAACCACGATATGATTTTGAGAGCCGCCATTGTAGAGGGCTCCGGACATTTCGACCACCTGGTGTTCCTTAACGTGCACTAACATCGCACCTATTCAAAGAATTGCAAATAATGTGCTATCCATTCGTTTAAATAACTCCTCAAGAGCACGTACTGTAGCCACAATATTGAGGCCGAAGAATAAAAATATGAGCGCTTATAGCCTAGCGTCACTTAGGAGATATGCAGCAGTAGATTGTACCACACCAAGTTCTTCCATACCCATATATTATTGCGATAGCAATTATATGGACACTCTCGGCTACTTTTTTCATAGAGCAAACAGATGGTAATGAAATGCACTGGTTGCTAAGAACGTCCATCTAAGAGTTTCCTATTGTCTATAGAACAATTAGCCATCGTTAAGGGCGGAGCACTTCAGGAGGCCCGGCTGTCGTATGCTGTCGTCGTCGCTTGGTGTAACGCAGGCAAAACGACTTATAGCATAGCCAGCTGCAGGATATTGAGAGTGCGCTCACGCCAAAGAGAAAACTTCTTCCTCTCTTTCTTCAAGAGCCTTGATGATATAAAGTGCGGCCATTACCAGTAGGGCTAGGGAAACACGACAACACAAACCACGTATAAGAATTGAGTGAGCAAGCGAGAAATAGAAAGAGAGAAAAAGTAAAAAATATAAAAGGAAAATAGACATGAACAGAAATAAAGAGAAGAAACGCAGAAACACGGGAAGAGAGAACAAGCATGAAAGAGAGGAGGAAACAAAGAGAAAACCGACGAGAAACAAAGAAGGCTTTCCAGCTCCCCACTTCCTTCAAGCTTGGCACCACCAGAGCGAAGCTGCCTTAATATTTCAGGCAATGGGGGGCGGATATCTTTAAAACAGCCATACCTCTTATACTAAGAGCAAATTGCTCCTCTGCTTCTGAGGTTCAACTTTCTATTATAGTACTTGATTTCGAATTGAAAATTCCAAGTGTATCTGGCCTTGTTTTTTATTTGGCAAGGCTTTTAATGACCACTTTTGTCAATGCTCTATGGTGCTATGTGCCGTGCTTCAGTAAATAAATGGGGACTTCATATTGTCCTTAATGTCCGTTTCGCCTAAACAAATACCTGGTATCACTCGGGCGAAAATTTTTGTTCTCACCTGCCAGTGAAATGCCATGAGCGTTCCAAAAGCGCTGACTTCTACCAAATCTGGGAATCCAGCCAAAATTGCCAAGTACTCCGCCATGATTTGTGGAGAGAAATTGACAACTTGAGTGCGCTCATATGTTACCGATATTGGAGTGATAACAATATCAGCTCTCTGCAAACAAAGGAGTTTTAATTATGGAGGTAGGTGAATCCAAGTTTATCACTGCAGTATAAGAACAAACTCTTACTAAATTCACTCTGACTACTGGTAATGCATACTATGAACGTCCGTGTGGCATAAATCACCGTAAAATGCTGAGCAAGCGACCTCTTTCTTGTTTCGCGATACTTGAATAGGCGCCAATGACCGAGTAAGCGCCAATTACCGAGCAAAATTCCTTTCTAGTCCTCGTGTTTTTTGCGCAGCGTTATATCTTCCAGTATGCTACACCAATTCGCCCACATCAAACTCTTTATGCTTTATATTAACGTGTACCTGCTCCGAGACATCTGTCCGCAATGTTTAATTACCGTTCTCATGCCTAGGCATGCCATAAACTAAGGGCTCGCGCAAAGGTCCCCTAATGCTTCACGGCAGTTGTGTGCAGTGCTTATTCCAACAATGGGTCGAAGGCATTGGCGGAGGTAGTAACCTTTCACTACCGGCTGGCAATATCAAGGAACTCACCCACACGTGTTACCAGAACTTCTTCTTCCCTTATAGATTTAGTACTGACGTCATCAGAGACTGTCACGTCACCCGTTTTACACCTGCCTGGTCTGAGCGATCATAATATTTTAAATTTCACTTGCGATTTGTCGCATGCACCATCAGAAAAACGATCCAAGTACGTCGGAGACAATAACAAGGGTAACTATCTAGCCATTAGTAATGGACTCAGCTCATTTTTAGACATTTTCTAACCACATTATCGCGAGCACTCAGTTGAGACTAATGGGTGTTTGTTCCGAAATAAGGTATCTAGACTGATTCATCTCCATATCCCTCACCGCCGGCTGTACTCCAATAACCAAGCCCCATCTTATAACATATATTTAAACTGACTTTCTAACATGAAAGCAAAAATACTTTTTAGAATCGCTAAGTATTCATTAAATCCGCCCACTGGACAACGTGCAAGACAGCCTATATTCGCGAGCACTAAAGCTCTACTAAATGCTCGTTCTTCGACGTAACCATGCCGAAAATCTTGAAGACTAATCATAAACGTTTTTGGAGTATAATGAAACCAGTGAACGCCTGTAAAGTGTCATTCCTTGGCACTCGCACCCACCGGCAATCCAGTTGCCGACCATCTTTGTGCTATTGTACTAAATGACACATTCATTACGTGATTTTCTTCATCTAATTATACCGAACGTCCTGAGCTTCAAGCGTACAATCATTTCGCAATGAATCCCATCTCGTTTGACTCGCATGGCATCGTCACGATTATCGAAAATCTGAAACTGTCTTCTCATGGTATTCATGGAATTAATGGCAAATTTTCAAAGAACACCAAATAATACAGTTCGATCATCCTGAAATGCATATTTTCACAATCGTATCATGACGTTGTACTACCTGGAGACTGGAGAACTGTTACCATTATTCCAGTACATAAAGGCAGTGATAAACATAATCCATCTAACTGTCGTCCCATATCTCTCACATGTACACCATGCAAAAGAATGGAGCATGTCATATTTTCTCATCTTGTTAATTTCCTTGTGATACTGAACCAATTCCTTTTACTAATGATATTCATTTTTGTTTGCACTCTGCTTCTTTTAACTGACTGTATATTGGTTGACTTTGCTAAAGCGCTTCATAAAGTTAACCTTTCACTGCTCTTATATAAGCTAAGTGTACTAAAAATTGATCCTGCAGTTCTTTACAGGATTCTTGCATTTCTGTGTTCTCATGTTCAATTTGTTAGCACTAATAATGTTAATTCTTCCACTGCGCCGGTTGGTTCTGGGGTTCCTCAGGGATCAGTACTTGGCCCTCTGCTATTCCTAATCTATATAGATGACTTACCTACTACTGTAACTTCCAAAATATGTTCATTCGCTGATGACTGTGTAATTTTTCGTAAAATATCTAATGACAATGATATTGAATCTCTGCAGGCTGATCTCAGTAACATACTTCATTAGTGTCCTACTTCGAAAATGGAACGAAACATAAAAAAATGCACGTCTATGAGGATTTCTCGGTAGAATATAACTTGTCAAACTTACTTTCATTCTAGTCACCTCCTTGAACCTGTAACATCTTACGGGTACCTCGGCGTCCACATAACTAACCCTCTGTCTTAGAAATTACATACAGAACATATAACATTCAAAGCTAATAAAACACTGGGTTACCTTCGAAGAAACTTCTT
The DNA here is from genome assembly GCA_030522465.1 of Rhipicephalus appendiculatus. Classification (NCBI taxonomy): domain Eukaryota; kingdom Metazoa; phylum Arthropoda; class Arachnida; order Ixodida; family Ixodidae; genus Rhipicephalus; species Rhipicephalus appendiculatus. Next base: position 28,048 of record JALIZH010024133.1, read on the forward strand.
TCTTGCTCCATTGTCACAAAAGTTAGTATTATATATCACGTACGTCCGTCCTCAAATAGGACACGCTTCATCTGTTTGGCACTCTGATCAGGTAACATTATCACACATGTTGCAATCCGTTCAGAATTGTGTAGGTCGTTTTATTTTCGAAAATTACCATCGTTCAGCTAGTGTCACCCAAATGAAGGCATCTGTAGATTTCATCCCGCTTGCTACCCGCCGAAAGCACACTCGGATTTGCCTGATTCATAATTTTTTTATCATAACCAGACACTTCGTTCCTGATTAATGAAACCTGCTCCCATCATTTCTGTTCGCCGTACTCACCAACAAAAAGGCCAGTTAGCAATACTCAACTTTGTGCATCAATCAGTTGCTATATTTGTATTGCATGTGCTTTGTGTTCCGTGTTTTTTATAGATGTGCATTGCCCTTCCCCCTCTGAAGTGTACTATGTACTCTGACGGTAAAAAAAACAAGAACGGCGCGTCACGCCAGAAACGAATGCTGCGCCAATCCTCGTTGCTTCGCCTGAGTAATCATGCGGACCGCAATTAAAATTTGCAGCCAGATATCCCGGAACACGAACAATGCTTGAAGAATTCTTCCATGTGGAACCGTGTAGGAAAACGACTGCGTCCAACTTTTCATTACACACATGGCCGCTTACTGCGGTGAGTAAAACACTTCATTATCATATATTAGTTCTCTGCACATAAAACACTGCGGACTGCCTACCGTGCTCTCGGTTTCAAAGCCATTACATCAAACAGCTTTAGCATACACTATAATGCAGCTTGTAGAGCCTTTAAGGATCCTTGGGTCATTTCATTTTACTCACATTTCTATAGAGGTCGCCGACTAGTCCTATCCAAGTTCCGTTGGGAAGTGCTATACCTGTTCCTCCTTCATCTGGGCAAACCATGTTGTAGCTGAAAACAGAAGCAATGAAGTGAGGCTACTGAAAAAAATTGAAAAGACATCTTCCAAATAGGACACATTGTGTCTCTTTTGAATACTTAGTACACCATATTTCCTACGACTGTCTCTCTTATTATTCTATTTTTGTAATCATCTGGGCTGGTGTACCTTAGGCCATTGACAAAGCTAGAGCCAAAAGTAATAGCATGGTATATTTAAATGTATCGTATTGTTTTGTAATACAAATTCGGCGGGAAAACTCGAAAATAAAAGTCTGTCAATTTATAACAAAATGTTGTGTGCGTTAACGCCAATTATCGAAATCCTGCAAGGTATTCTCTGTGTTTCGAAGAGTTCGTTGCCAATCACGTTTTATAGGGCGCTACGAACAATTATTTGCTGATAAACGCAATCGGAACGAAGCCGTAGCAACGTGATGCCTCACAAAAAGTAGCGCCAATTTGTACACTGCTATAAAGGATAAAAAATTAAGTAAGTTTCGCACTCGTGGTGCTAAGCCTGAAGGAAGCGCGGTGCTGGTCAGCCTTCTTCGTTTCTCTTTATTGCGGCGAAATACTTAGGTGCTTCACCAAATGCGAAAATCGACCGTTGGCGATGGCGGCGTCCCGCGTCGGTGAAGTCAACACTAGTGATGCGAAAAAAGTACCACGTGATGAGACGTCACGCTGACGATTTTTCACTGCACATAATGTGACATCCCACCATGACGTCATGCCGTGACGTCATCACTTGGTCAAATGTGGGCCGATCCCGGAGGCTGTGTTTAAGCAGCTGAGGAGCAGAAATCTTGCAGTGCATTCGATATTTGAGGCAGTAAGAAAACCATGTTAGGTGCGGAGAGATCACGAAGGGGGGTGGGGTTTGCTCAGTGCTACGAATGGGAAGAAAAAGAAGTAGAAGATGGCCTTCGCCTTCCATTCGTCTAAAGTGAATGCAGAAGGAAACCTGTGAGTTTTTTTTTATTTCTTTCTTGATTTCCTTTCGTTTTCTCTCTATTTTTCCTGTGTCTTCATTTATTTAGTTTATTTCGGGTTCTTTCGTTCTCTGTCGATATGTTTCGCTCTATTACTAGCTCCTCCTATCATTCTTTTTCCTTCGTCCCTTTCTTTCTCTCTCTCTCTCTCTGTATTTCTCACTTTCGGTTTTTGTTGTATCTTTTTCTGTTACTGTATAACATTTATTTTTTTTTTTGTCTGGTTGGAGTTTTGTCGTTCTTTCCTTGTTTTTCTCCCGTTCCTGATATATATCTCTTTCTCTTTATTCTACGCTATGCTCCTTCCACCTCATCTTCCTCATCCTCTCCCTGACGTCCCTTTCCTCGCTCCCTTGGTATACTTTAATATTCAAGGCCATGCATGGTAGCGTGGCTGGATGGTCTAGTGGTTACGATGTTGCTACACGGGTTCGAACTACATCTCGTCAAAATATTTTATCCCAAATATTTCTTGCTGTCTATTTCTTTTTTTTTCTCTCTCTTTCTCTCCCTCTCTCTGTACTCGTTTTCTCATCGATCAGAGTTATCCCATCACACGCCGGACAAAACGGCGCACCTGTGTCGGGAACGAAGCTGATCAAGAAGGGGAGGAACAGCACGTGGCAGTGCTTGATGGTGCTAGTTTTCTGCTCATGGATTACAATGACCGGCCGGCATAAACGGGTCCGCCTTTTAAAAAGTGAGCTATCCAGCAGGCCATAGTTAAAGCAGTGGATCGGAGCGCTGATGATGATGTTAATTTTCATCAGTGTCCTGTTTCAAATGGGTTTGCGACCAGTAGCCGACTTGTCTGTTTAAAACCGGAATTGTGCGCATGCAGTTCATATGGCACAACGCCCCATCGTATATTACGCGACTAGTGCATAACGTTTTCCGCTAGACAATACGTTTCAAAAAAGACTTTCGATAATCCTGAGAATGAGTGCGACATTTGCTCGCTACTTTCGTAATTACATTTTCTGCTTCGGCAGACATGTTAGGATGATTCGAGACATTAATTACGGATGTTTTATGCATACTAAAATAACGAATATCATTATGTTTTATGTAACAAAGAAAACGAGCCCTTGGTCCATTCCCCTTATTTCGTTTATTCTTGTTAGAAAACACTAAAACCGGAAAACAGTTTTTGCTGCGAAGACCCCCCTTGCTGCTTCTTTATCTTCGAAAAGCGCCCGTGGGTAATATTTGCTGAGCGCAGAAATGCGACAAATTTTGCTTGCAAAACCGAAACCGAAGCGCCCAAGCGTGCACTTCCATGGCCTTTGGAGAAAACCACAACTGCCCCACTCTGTCCGATCCCCGTTGCAGTGGCGTTATCCTCCGGCATTCCGTGACGAACGTGCGCTATGCGTCGTATTACAGTAAGTGAAGCGCCACACACACACGAAACGAAGTAGATTGGTGGTTGATAACAACGTAATAGTGTGCATTAGTAGGGTCGACATGTCACCTGCGGTGCGATTGAGAAAGGATACGAAAGCCAGGCAGTTAATGACTCCCACTCTAGAAAAAAACAAAAACAAAACAGGAACATTTCAACAAGAGTGCGGGTTCCTGGCCGGAAGAGTATGTTCAAAGAAGGCTATGCTCACGTGAAGCCGGCTTCCTCAGAAAGGACCTCGATCAGGTTTGCCATTGGGCCATACATCCCTTTTGTCCTCTCGCTGCTGCTGCAGTTCAGGGCTATCCAGGGTAACCACTGAAAAGCGTAAAGTCTCAATTGGCCCTTTCAATCCAGCAACATGTTCAACGAAATGCATAGCCGCATAGCGATAACGGCAAGGTAATGAATGCATCTGAGTTTGATGTACGCACTAGGTAAAACACCTGCAACAACCTATAAGAAATCTCCCTGAATGCGATCTGAAGCTTACTGTAAATTGTGTTCGTCAGAAGTGTTCACGAAACTTCAAGATACATTTTAAAACATGCCTGTTCATTTTAGTGTAATGTATTCACCAAAATACATGGACGCATAACAATAAATGCGAATTAGCGAATATACGTTAGTGTGATGCGTGCACTACCTGAAACAATATTTAAAGGGACCTTGCAACACTTCAGAATGATCAGAAAACGCCACTGATTGAGCACAAATTACTCAGCAAACGCGAGCAAAAAATTATAGCCCAGCACGGGGCTTGGGATTTAAAATTGATTCTCAGTCAACTAAAAATCATTCCCTGTTCTTTCAATAAGTGATGCCTTAACCAAATGACCGCGCCATAAACCCAAAATCTACGACCAATAGCTGATTTGAGCATCGCGAGCTGCATAGTAGGGCGGTCGGTGCGGGATGACGACAGGTGCCCGCGAGCACGCTCGCAATCACACTGAAGGTAAGCCACTCGTTCGAAAAAAGAAAATATAGTGCTCAAGATCATGACGCGCGCAAACGAACGAATGCATCTTCTTGTCCCTATGTCACACCCCCCCCATGGCGTATTTTTCAGCGCGCTCGCTGCTATGAAAAAAAGAGAGAAAGCGCTTGAAGCGTGCGGGGTATCCCAGTAACTTCCCTCGCACTTAATGGATTCTGAAATTTTTGCTGCACTCGGTTTTAGAAGGAATAAGTTCTTTTAATGAATACACTCGACATTTATTGCAAAAGTGTTGACAGGCCCCTTTAAGATATTTTCCGGGAATGCGATCCAAAGTTTCCTATAAACTGTGTTCGATAGACATGTTTACGAAGCTTCAAGAATATGCTTGTTGGTTTGAATATGCTTGTTGGTTTTAGTATAGTCGAGCCTACCTTCCCAAAAACTTATCTAGAACTACCACCATATCCAGATATGTGTAACGACTCGCTAGCCCAGCAGGCCCAGAATACTCTATGAGCAAGGCTACGCGTTTTCTGAAAAATCCAAAACTTCCGATAAAGGCTCGCCGGTAAAATTTGACATTTCCAATTTATCTTATAAACTCCGATTTTAACGGTCAATATCATCCTATTCCATTTTTCATAGAAATGGCATGTTCTAAGAGGTTATCAATACATCGCCTGGTTTCGCCCATATAAACTTTACCTCACAGCAACAGTATCTCGCAGGCCGCACCCAACGCACAATTACCAAAGGGCATGTCGCTCAGGAAGCGAACGACGTCAACGTATGTAGGCCTCCTGGGAGCGCAGGAGAGCAACTTGATGTATGTTAAGTGTACTCACTCCCATTGCAAGCTTTAAGACTGTAATACGCCCAATATTGTGTGTTTTTGTATTCAATTTGTGTGTTTTTGTCATTGCGCGTAAACTATGCGTTTGTGCATTCCAACCTTCTAGGCAACTGAAATACCCCTTATGTGTTGTATTGTTTTAGTATTCAGATTTCATTCCGTGTAATATATTGGAGTATTAATAATAATATTTATCTTATCTGGCGCTCTACGTCCCAAAACCACGACACGTTTATGAGAGACGCCTTCGTGGAGGGCTCCGGAAATTTCGACCATCTGGTGTTCTTTAACGTGCACTGACATCGGACAGTACACGGAGCTCTGGCCTTTCGCCTCCATTAAAATCTGACCGCCGCCGTCGTGATCGAATCCAGAACCTTCGGGTCAGCAGCTGATCACCATAAGTACTGCGCGACCCTGGTGGAGATATTGAAGTATTGAAAACAATGCAAAATAAACTCCAAATTTACGAAAAATGAACGGTAAACGTCGAATTCGGGCTAAAAAATAAACATCAAATAACGTCATCGGATTAAAAAATGTAAACTCCGAAAACACGGATTCTAAATTATGTGGGTTCTTAATGCCTCGGATTGCTTGTTCAGCGAGGCTTCTGAGCACACATACCTCCACTTATCTGTACCATTTTCTTCAGTGAAACATTGCCACTGCTGGATAAACAACCAGCGGAAGAATTGTTGCCCTCCTAATCCTACCTATTAAGTTTAGACTAATGTTAGCATTTCCGAAACCTGACTGAGAACTTCAGTACGTGTATGAAGCATTTAGCATGTAATTTGCAACTTACATTTTGGGCTGTGACCCGAATATGCGTTCCTGCGAAAGGTTTCACTGTAAAATACATTAAAGAAACATGAGCTTGATAAGCTACAGAGCGTTTATATTGAAATAAAACGAATTTAAAACCTTTTTTTTATTTCTCTGGAAGAATGTCAATTCACTTCGATTACCCAAGGCTAAACGAAATCAGCTGTCCTGGTTGGTTTCTAGCGTTATGACTTTTTCATATCCACACAAAAACATGACATGCTAGTTTTTTTTTTGTGTCTGAAACTGAAAAGACAATGGGTGAGATAAGGAACTCGTAATAGAAAGCAAGAACAGCATCACACTTGAATTAACAACTATACTAGTATATAAAACCTGCAGAAATACAACATTGAAAGGGAACATTGCCAGATTAAGTTTATCGTGTAATGCAGAAAATGGGCATGAAACAACTATACATAAACGTCAGTGCTAGACACATATCCGGAACATTATAAGACGAATGTTAATGACAACAAACAGACAAGACAGAGAGAGAATTTATTTACAGAAGGGCAGAGAGGTCGGCCTGAGCTACAGTTTGCCCTGGCCTGGTACTCTACACTGGGGAGGGGGGCACAGGGGCCCGAACCTGTGACTAGGTTCGGTCACTTCCGGCGGCAAGTTATGCTTTCGTCCACTTTTCTTTTTTCAACATTTACATTACAATTACCTCTAATAACATCCCCGATACTTTCCTTGGCATCATTGTCTGTTATTTCTCATTAATATAGTATCTTACAAAGAAAACGAGCCCCGAAATTCACACTTCTTTCCTTAGTATCATAATAAGAAAGATGTAATATGAAACCTAAGCTTACCAGTTCGATTCATCGTCCCAGTGCTCTGTCCTGATGTCGCTCCTCAAGCGTCTTTGTGAATGACCAGCTCAACTAGCACGAAGATCTCCCAATGCTGCCTTCCAGCTACTTCTCTGCTCAAGAAAGCTTGCTACCGATACAATCCTAGACTCTTCACATATTAATGAAGGGTTGTTTTGAGGGAGAAGCATATTAGAAAAATATATGCAGCACGCCTTGATTAGGCGGATATGGGCTTCTCTCAGACAGCTGTGTGGTCTTGCGTTTCATTTGGCTCCTGATAGCATTTCTGTTAATGACATAGCAAGGCACTGAAGGCAGACTTTCTCTGAGTTATACATGAAGGAAAATGAAGATTATACGTAACGAAAGTCCAATTACGATGTAGTGCTGGGCACGAGTTTTTGAAATGGGAGCCATTGGGCGGAAAGGCCGAGATAGTCAGGCAGGCTGATTATCATTATATGCGCTAGTTAATGGCACGGAACACTGTACTTGGATACAGCTGTGTGTTAAAGGATAAACTGTGAACTTTAGCAATCATTTCGTGCCGGATGACGAAGCTTCTTGCACTGTCGCAAAAGTGGCACTGTCTTCACGTGTCTTGTATGACTTATGAGATAGACACATTAAAAATAAACTATACGACATGAGTGCGCTCAAAATCGCAGTTGCTGGGATTGATGCATAAGCTGTAGTCACTTTCGCAATAATTTATTACGTAATGATGAAGTCCGAGCAGTTGCTATTCCACAGTCGCCGTCCGTATCGAATTCTAAGAAATGAGAAGCAGTTCGTCGAATATCTGATCCCTAATGTCGATGAGTTCAGAGTGTCCTAGATGCCGAGCGCTTTCCATTGTCCTGCTTCCTTCCAATTATACGGTTTATAGCGGGTCTTAGCAATAGCGGCCTGCAAAATTAAGCACCATGCAACAGTTTTCCCTGAGTCCTAGCCACGTATACAAATGCATTTTCGTCTTTGTGTGTGAGTCCTGCTTGAGTGGGAGGTCATAAACGTATATTAATGAGAACTAACAGGCAATGACGCCAAAAAAAAAATATAGGGGATAATATTAGTAGTAATTGCAATGTAAATGTAAAGAAAGAAAAATGCACGAAAAGATAAACTTGCCGCTGGCAGGGACGGAACCTGCGACCTTCGAATGAAGTTCCTCTCGCCACTCGCACCCAAATGCTCTGCATCTGCCACGTGCACGTACGACCACCTATCAACGTTCATTTTTCCTGCATACTGCCAGAGAATTGAATGCCCTTCCTTCAGACATCGCCCTCATCACTGACATTGCTCAATTGAAAGGTGCCATTGAAGACGATCTTTCAAGTCATGAAATCTAACCTGACCCGCCAGTTTTTTTTGTTCGCCCACCACTCATGTAATCTCCCATGTGGGACCTTTGAGGTATTGTGAATAAATCAATTTAAAAAGTCGGAGTGCATAGGGCGCGTATCAAATTTAATGATCTAAACAAGTAAGCGGCTGTGAAACTGTGCAAGGTCTCCTTTCCTGAAGCGATTTTTCAAAAGGGGACTTCTTTTTTTGGGCGCCCTTGTGCCAAAATGTACCTATAAACAGTTTCTGCTCCTATTCTCAATGTTATTTCGAGTCCTATCCAGACACATTTTCCCACGGATTTCTATTACTCTAGCTTTGACCTTAGCTAAACACACGTTTATAATGTTTAAACACTCCTGGATTGACAACAATGGTCATAGAAAAGAAAGACCCGTGACAATAGCCTAGCAAAATTTCTTTTTTTTTGTGGAGGAAGGGCGTAGGGAGGAAGGGGGAGGGTTCAACCATACTTTATGTGTGTTCGTGCGTTCTTTTCTGCGTTCGTGTGCGTGTCTACATACACATGTAAAATCGAAAAATTGCACGAAGTGGGCGATGACACCCCCCCCCCCCCCCCCCTCTCACATCCCCCCATCTTGGCTTCGCCAGTGTATGAGTCATGGCCGCGAGTAGAGGTGTGCATGGGCTCCGGCTACCCCGAAATCCCAAGCCCTGCTCAACCCGCGGACCGCGTTTGGCTAGGCCGACGTCTTCTAATCTCGGGCCCGGCCCGGGCTTGGCCTACTTTTTTGTTTATCGGGTGGGCCAGGCCAGGCGCAAATTTCGAATCAAGCCCAGTATATAGACGTTGTGCCGGAATTGTTTTCCAGCACGTAGCGACTTTTCCGCGATGCCCCCCCCCCCCCCCCTGCCGGTATGGTATGGTATGAAGAACTTTATTGTGGTCCTGAGGATCAGTCCGGGACTGATGCAGGCTGCTCCCACGTCGGGACAGAGAAGCCAAGCCCCTCTGCCGCCACACGGGCCCTCTGGACAGGCTTGAGTTGGTCCGCCAGTACGTCACGGTGCAGCACCCGCTGCCACTACTGTTCACTTTGCGAAGCATCACCGGCCATCGCCGAGCAGTGCCAGAGCATATCGTCTAAATCGAGCAGACCCCCACACTTACTACAATAGACCGAAATCCCCAAGTCCGGATTAATCTTATTCATGACGACCGGGTTTGGGTACGTCCGCGTCTGCAGAAGCCGTAGTGTAACCGCCTGTGGCCTGGCTAATCTGTAATGTGGCAAGGGGAATGCCCTGCGCCCTAGGTAATAGCGCTTGGTGATCTCGTTATAAGTTAACAGCGGATCCCTAAACTCAGGAGCGAGAGATTCAGCCCCCCTCAGGGAGTGCACGGCCCACTAATCCTCGTGCTTCCCTGTGTGCCACTCGTTGAGGTTAGGCGGGGCTCCCTCCACTGACCCCATGTGCGCCGGAAACCAAGTAACTGTGCGCGAAGTGATGTCCCTACCCTGCAGCCGTCTGCAAGCCGGTTCTGCAACAACTCCCCTTCAATCGCAGAGCGAGAGTCACTAAAGACTGAAACTCTGCCCGAATCAATGAGTGCTAGAGTAATAGCCACCTATTCAGCGACCCCCCGGATCCATGGTATAAATGGAAGCGGCATTTCGAACGCTCCCTTTGCCATCTACTGCCACCACCGAGTAAGCATCTTTCGAATTAATCCATGCCGCGTCAAAAACGCACGCTCTTCCTCCTGATTCTTTGCCTCTCGCAACAAAGCCTTAGCTCTCGCCATGCGCCTCCCTACACTGTGTACAGGGTGCAAATTCCGCGGAAACGGACGAATCATGATGTTAGCCCTAAGGTTCTCGTTTAACTCGCATGGCAGGGCTCCATCGAGCGGCATAACCACCGATTCCCCAATTGACTGTAAGATACACCTACCCGTCGGCGTACCTAGCAACCGCTGTCTCTGTGACGTACGCTGAGCCTCGGCAATTTCATCTAGCGTATTATGCAAACCCAACCGTAACAACATATCACTTGAAGTACTCACAGGCTGACCAAGCGCTACCTTAACGGCTTTTCTAATTAAAGCTTCTAATTTGTCTTTCTCCCTTCGTTTCCAGTTTAGCATGCGCCGGTTCTCGTCCGACCCCTTATCGGTTCTCCTTTTCTTTAGCCACTTGAAAAGCAAGGGGAGAAGGTGAAGGACGGCCTCTATTCCACTCTAATAAAAAGAGAAGTAGATCTGCCAGGGTTAGCGATAACGCGACTCGATGGTTCGCGTTAAACCTACTGGTAACTCTAGTTCGCGTGCACTCTGACAACACGAAGGAAAAGTGGATGTACTCGCCGGCTGTCTTGGATTCCGTTTTTACTCCACCAGCCTAGCTCGCAAAAAAAGGACAATAAATCACTTCCTTTTCACCGTTTGAAAGTGGGTGTGCTGCGATGCTGTGGGTCAACTTCTGGAAGAGCAAGCAGTCCGTATTTCTCAAGCTTCCTATGCTTGCGAAAAACGTATCGGCGATTCCGCGGCTATCATGTGCGAGTAGCGAATGGAACTTTACTTCGGCAGGAAATGTGATGCAGGAGCGCCGCACTTCACTGGAGCCCGAATCATTGGCCAGCTCGTTATTTTTACACGATAACTTGTAGTCTGTGTATGAAGGGACTTTCATGTGTCGTTTCCTTATGTTTCAATTTGATATGTTGAGTGATATGGCACATTATCGGAAAACGATATCGTGTCTCCGCACGGAACCTTCATAATGTCGGGATGGACCGGGCTGGGCCCGCGCTTTTGTGTTTGCACGTCAGGCGGGCCTTCGGCGCAATCAGTCGGCCCGTACCGGGCTTGGCAATGGGGCCCGTTCACGGCTCTAACCACGAGCCCGCTCTCCTTATCTGTAGGCACTAGACATAGTGATTTATCGGCTAGGCACGAGGCTCCGCGTTGTCCAAACATTCGTGAAGGTTGAGGCATACATCTTTTTAGACCGCCTTCAATGCAGCACAAACGCGCTTCAAACGCACTGCCTTGAGGCGGTGGAAAATCAAGTTCAAGTCAAGGAGCGCTTCTGAAAAATTGAAGGACACTTTGTACATTCTAAAGTGTGTTCGGCGAAAGCGTGTGGCCGTTCCCCTGACTATGCCTTGTCTTTTTTTTTTCTTTTACACTCTCAGTGGGATAACACACAAAGCGAATGTGTGCGTGTTTTCTTTTTTTAATTTTTTACCGCGAGTCGCAGCGAGACGCGAGACTAATCTTCCTCCGTTCGCATGCGTTGGTATTTTCTCGCGCTTTGTGCATCGTACAAACGCCATAGCGTTCCAGCGCTTAAATTGACGGGCCCTTTGTAAATTCGAAGGTGTATTCCGTGAACGCCTGTGTCCATTGAGACGGCGTCGGTCAGAATGATTGCAAACGCTGGGCACAGCGAAGCTACGCAAGCAAAGAGCGAGCGTTGTAGAGTCCGACGCGACCGGCGTCCGTTTGCGCATCCCGGCGGCCACCTGGCTCCGTGCCAGAGCTCGGATGGACGGACGGACATGGACGGACGGACGGACGGACAGACAGACAGACAGACGGGCAGACGGACGGACGGACAGACGGACGGACGGACGGACACCGGACGGACAGACGGACGGACGGACGGACGCACAGACGGACGGACGGACAGACAGACGGATAGACGGACGGACAGACGGACGGGCGGACGGACAGACAGACAGACGGACGGACGGACGGATGGCCGGACGGACGGATGGACGGACGGACACCAGACGGACGGACGGACACCAGACGGACGGACGGACTGACACCGGACGGACAGACGGACACCGGACGGACAGACGGACGGACGGACACCGGGTGGACGGACGGACGGACACCGGATGGACGGACGGACGGACAGACAGACACCGGATGGACGGACGGATGGACAGACGGACGGACGGATGGACAGACGGACGGATGGACGGACACCGGACGGACAGACGGACACCGGGCAGACGGACACCGGACGGACGGACGGACACCGGACGGACGGACAGACGGACGGACGGACACCGGACGGATGTACAGACGGACACCGGACGGACGGACACCGGACGGACAGGCGGACGGACGGGCGGACACCGGACGGATGGACAGACGCACGGACGGACGGACAGATGGACACCGGACGGACGGACGGACACCGGACGGACGGACAGATGGACGGACGGACGGACAGACGGACACCGGACGGACGGACAGACGGACGGACACCGGATGGATGGACAGACGGACGGACGGACACCGGACGGACGGACAGACGGGCGGACGGACGGACACCGGACGGATGGACAGACGGACGGACGGACACCGGACGGACGGGCACCGGACGGATGGACAGACGGACGGACGGACACCGGACGGACGGACAGACGGACACCGAACGGACAGACGGACGGACACCGGACGGATGGACAGACGGACGGACGGACGGACAGGCGGACACCGGGCGGACGGACGGACAGACGGACGGATTCCGGACGGACGGACAGACGGACACCGGACAGACGACGGACAGACGGACACCGGACGGACAGACGGACGGACACTGGACGGACGGACACCGGACGGATGGACAGACGGACGGGCGGACACCGGACGGACGGACACCGCACGGATGGACACCGGACGGACGGACACCGGACGGACGTGAGCATGAGACATTAAAGGCTTTCGCCTTAATACGGGGGTAAATGTACGGTCCGCCAGCAGCGGTGCGCGTTCAAATTGCCATTGGTCAGTTAAGTGCCTTGGAGCATTTGTTACAAGTAGGGGACCTTCCCATACTACCGGTACATATGCGTGTGTCTGGTTTTCGGTTGAAAACTTGATATTCCCAGCAAATTTCAGCAAAGATTTTGGCGTTATTCTTCAGTCATATAGCATAGCTTAAGAAGGAACAACAAGCTTTTTATTCGTCACATGCCTAGCATTGACACTAGCAGGGAAATGTACTGATGGCTACAACGGAAACCGCCTAGCATGACTCTGCGGCCCAGCTGAATAGCAGGCGTGCCGCAATTCTGAGGTCGAAGCTTAGTAGGGCGAAAGCCTTTAATGTCTTGTACTCGCGATGACCGTCCGTCCGTGCCCTGGAACGGTGCCAGCTGTGGCCTCTCCCCCTCAAACTCTCTCAGCAATCACTTGATTGCAGAGAGTGTAAAAAAAACAAAAAGAAACACCGAAAAGTCAGTCGAATGGCCACTTTTCGCCGAACGCAAAGTGTCCTACAAATTTACAAGATGTCCTTCAAATTCTTGCTCCTACGTTGTAACGAGCTAGATAGCGATGTTCTGCACCGACAGGCTCAAATTGATGCACTGTTGGTCGGTGGAACACTCTTTAGTGAGGGTTCCAGTGGCCCTGGCCGCCAGTTCAACTCGTTTATGAAGTTACTTTTTCACTTACAGAAACTTACATAAATTCGGGAATTATGTTTTATTTCTTACGCGAATATCCATATGACTGCAGCTTAACATAATATTACCTCACTTGAATTAACTTTCACCTCGCATAATAGAAATGTACTCAACGACATAAAAGTGTATTTCTTCTGTAGGATCTTCATAAGCGACATTTCAGCGTGAACTCAAACGGTGTTAATTTAGAGGGATTGTCAAAAAATGCATTAAATGTCCGCGTTTTTTGCACAAATCACCATCTCTACACGATTTCACAAAAACAGTCAAGCAAGCAGTCATCCCAAGCATCGAAGTCGACAAAACAATGTTCTGTAAAGTTGTCTTTTTGGAGCCAGAAGCCGAAGGTACAGGGACGTAGCCAGAAATTGTTTTCATGCGGGGGGGGGGGGGGGGGGGGAGTCAACCATACTTTATGTATGTGCGTGCATGCGTTTGTATGAGTGCGTGTAGATATATACGCCAGCAATATTGGAGAATTGCGGGGGGGGGGGGGGGGGGGGCTTGAACTCCCCAACCCCACCCCTTGGCTACGCCACTGCCGAGGTACTCAATACATATTTAGTTTTTTGTTTATTTACTAATGTACCCTAAAGGCCCGAGGGCATTGCACAGGGGGGGGGGGGTAGTAGCATACATACATAAAACCAACATGAACAATAAAGTAATAAAGGGTTTGAAAAAATAAATAACATCGTATCCATAATAAAAATCAAGAAAAATAATTATAAGGACAAAACTGCACTAAAAAGGAAAGCGTACACGCAAGAACAAACGAGGCTGAACATTTCTTTCCTAAAGAGTAGTCAATTGACCGAGTTATAGAGCGAGCTAGATAAATCACTATAAGCACCTGTACATCTGAAGCTGTTATACGAGGTCATTCAAACACCAAGTGAAGCTTTAATTTGTGAGTGAATTCGTCGTGGTTTTTTATACAGACAATATGGTTAGGCATTTCATTCCAATGATTAATAGCAAGAAGTAATGGCGACTATAAAAATAGGTTTGTTCGAGCAAATAAAGGTTCAAATTTGAATTCGTGGTCCAGACGAGCGAATATTCGATGGGCAGGTTTAATAAGTGCAGACAGTTGCAAACCATTATGCCAGAGATTGTGAAAGAGGGACAGAAGTGAGAACAGTCTTCGTGACTGCAAAGACGGCAACTTTAGAAACATTTTGATTTCATTGATGCCAGAAGTTCGAGAGTAATTCTTTGTTATGAAACGGGCCCTTTTGTTTTGAAGAGACTCTATTTTATTTATGAGGTAAGCCTGGTAAGGGCTCCATATTTGGGAAGCACAGTCAAGTTTAGAGCGCACTAGTGTATTGTAAGCTAAAAGTTTAGTAGCAAAATTGGCTAAATGTAAGTTATGTCTGATGAATCCGAGGGTCTTATAAGCGCTGTTAGTGGCAGTGACACGGTGACAAAAGTGGCACTCATATTCAATGCTGGCGTTCCAGATTTGACACAAGCTTACCCTTTCCTAAATGCGTTGTGCATGCGAAATAAGTATTCTTATGCAAATTAATCATTTCTAGTCGCCGACTGTATAGAAAGCTTTATTTACCAAGTTCTTGAAAAAAAGAAAGGATGCACAAGAAGAGTTTTGAGTAAGCCGTCCAAACCTTTTCACCAGCAAACTCATTTAATTCCCGCCGCTAAATGGGAACCGGGAACGCAGCAGCTCCTGCCTTTAGGACATGGGAAAGTCGTGTTCACATGTCCGGAGCATGGTTTGAAGACACGTCTGCATTTGCCATGCATTGCGATGCAGGGGTCAATTTTCTCTGTGGGAAAAAAAGCGTATCATCAGGTAAAAAAAAAGTGGCTTGACACCTGCGATGCCGGAAACTGGCAGCTTCATGTTCTGAGCCTTGAAGTAAATGGTTTCAGTAATATTCACCTGAAAGTTCTTATGTTGTGCATAACATTGTCGTCCCAATCTTTGACTCGGCATAATCAACTGACGGCATTGTTAATATAAATTAAAGTTAAGTTTTCGGGACAGGTGACCTTCATGCAACACTTTTTTAACTGCAGTCGCATTGGTGTTTTGTCATGCTTCATAACGGTATACGGTAAGATTTTAAGGGATGCCGTATTGTCTGGCGGTATTTCCTTTGATATAGAGGGAAGTATAGCGGGTTAGTGCTTACAGCTGCAAACGCCCTTGAGGAAGTAGGAGCCCAAGCTTCAGCAAGCTCATTACAACTTCCTTACTTTATATACACGCCTTCCTCCTTGTCAGCCATAAAAATATGATTTTCAGTCTTCAGCTGATGAATTTCCGGAACCTTGTGTGCTTCATAGTTTGAATGCTTTTGGGGCGACTTTCATAGCGATGCGTGATGCCTTCAGAATGAGCAGTTTTTTTTTATTCAGGTGTATGTTTATTCAACGAAAAGCAGCCTATGATTTAGACCACTGGTTCTCAGCCATGGACGTTAAGGGGACCCTTTGTGGACCGATGGTTTTGATGAAGAAAAAAGAGAGGGGTGGGTGTCATAAATTAATCCAACATGAAGTGGGAAATAGGTGTATTTTATTCCTCTCTGGCGAAGAACAGTCGAAGTGCCACGCCAGTTCGATTTCACCAGCTTGTTAATAATTTGTGCGGTCCGAAATTACATTCAGCCTGTTTCTAGGCATGATTCTTCTTCAAATATGCAAGCCTAGAAAAAAGAAATCCGGCACATCCCATGATCCGGGGGAATCAATGTAATGCGAAGCCGCCACCAATGAGAAGCATACATTTAAGTCACGGCGCACATGACACGCATGTCAATATTTTCATGTTACCTCCTATCATATATGCTGCTCAAGCAGTCGCGTCGCGCAACACCAATTTTGGTGTATATCAAGTCAGCGAAACGACCTCGATCTCACCATGAGCGTGGCATGCAAATCATGCTATGCATGACATGCAATGCATTACTTTCTTATTGCCACCTGTTATATATGTTCACCATTAAGTCACATCGCGCAAGACCAAGTTTGGTGTATATCAAGCGAGCGAAATGGCGACAAGCTCACCATGAGCGTGGCACGTAAGTTATGGCGAACATGGCATGCATGCTATTATATTCATGTTACCACCTCTCATATATGTCCGTAATGCAGTCACGTCTCGAAATACCAATATTGAGGTATATCTGAGTGAAATGGCCTCGAGCTCACCATGAGCTCACCATTTTTTTGTAATTATGACATAAATGTCATGAAAATAAAGAGGACGAAACGACAACTTGCCGCCGACACGGGCGCATCTACAAGCTTGGAATAACGCGTTGGATGCTCTACCAACTGAGCTATGATAGCGGTCGTCCTCCCGTTTACTTTATTGGGTATGTCTATGGATATAAGCGTGGGAGTGTTCGTCAGCGCCGCTAGTAGCGATGACGGCAAGGGTAGAACACTATTATTTTTGTCTGATGGCGTCATGCAGGATGTGCATTTATACGAGCTGGGAGCTGAGCAATACTTCGCATAATTGCGCATAGAGCCTGCCGGAACGAGAGCCTGGTTATGAATGAATAAAATAAGGCCAATTTAAAGGCTCATCTTTTTGGCATCGCGTAATGGAGATCTAGATTGGAGCATGTGATCAAGATCGCTAACCTCGCCACACTCAGGGCACAGTGGGTCGACTGCTTCGGGATGATGTTAAGAAATGATAAGTAAGGATATAATTTTGTTTGAAGCGTGCGAAGCGTGGATGGGTGTGCACCTTTAAGCTTGTTACGTGGGAGGAGATAGGTCCTACTGGAAAGGTAGCTGTGCTTCATATCATCCAATGTAATTTTAGTGTCTCAGAATTCTTGATCACTTGTCTTAGACGGGTCCACCGAAACCGCGAGGAAAGTTTTGGTACGCTCTTGGGCAAGCTGCTTCGTTGAGATTTGTGGGAGAATCTAACGTGCGGTTAAGTTTTGCCGGGAACCGTGTAATGATGTGCGGAGCAATCTTCTTGTCACAGATTATTTAATGTGCGCCATCCAAGATTTGACACGACGCAAAGGATCCAATGGCCGATCTCGAGTCTGAATGAATGTGTGTTCTGTCATCGTCTAAACGAGCCAAAGCTATTCCACCCCGCTCTGCCCTGCATGGGCTCAAAGATTAAAAAAAAAGCTGAGTTAGTGATTTGTTCTCGATGATTGATTGTCATTGCAGTGTAGTGATACGATCCTTCGTACTGGGCCGCGTAGGCAAAACATTCCGTTTGGTGCACATCTTTGGCATTTTACTGTATAACCATGGCCCGAGCTCTCCGCCTGCCTTTTTTATGCCATGGTTAAACGTGGCGTGGGAAGGGTGCGGATCGTATGTTGTCCATTTGTGAGTCTTCAATTTCGCGCAATCACTCCTCGACCATATTGAGCTGGATTCCTAAGACACTTAGAATTTTCTTTGAATTTTTTTCCGCATGAGGCGATAGAAAGCGTCGGTATTCGTGCTATTTCTTGCACTTCGATAATTTCCTCAAGTACTTTGTGAATGCCTAGCTGTTCGAGTCTTTATTGATTGTAACTACTGGGATTTCCAGTACCTTTTTTTTTTTGTTCTGAGCGTGTTGCGTTTTTTTTTCCTTTTCGCAGTTGTGCCATTTGTGCGTGACAGCTACGTAGACTACATGACTCAATGAAACTCACAAGGATGGCGTGAGTGGACTTAGTACATTGTACTCCTTTATTCCGGTTCTTCAGCTCGAAACTGAATAAATTCAGGAGGTATCGATGCATGCGACTGCCTCTTGTAATGATTTCTCCGCATTTAATTCCCATCCACTCTTGATCTACATTGTGATGTCATCTGCATACATCGTTTCCATCAAGCCTCGGCGCTGATCTGCCATTGAGAGCTCCTATTGCTATCTCACTTAGCTTGACTTGAACGTTTCATCTAGGTTCGCATTGTGCTTCGCTGAGCTGCTCAATGAGATATATCTGTCAGCACACTCTTCAAGAGATCGCGCTCTTTCTTTTTGATTACCTTGCTTCAAACAGTATCCTACCAACGGCATGTCATTGGTTACATTTTGAGTTAACAGAAAGGACGCGTCTAATTTAACCTTTGTTAATAAATTTCCGATGCGTTATTCTGGCCTATCTTAGTTTTCTGTTACAATTCACCCGTTTTTTTTTCAGAATACTTGATGTCATTACGTTAACCAAGTAACATTCATCAAAATTCTCTGTACACTATAAAGAGAAGTAGGAAGGCCTTACTCTTTCTGCAGCAAACAGAGAATAACCAACAACCACCAAGCTTCAGCCTGTCCTCCTTAGGACACATAAACGGCAATGTGCATTTGTTTCCTTTTGACTTGCACTCAGAGTACCTGGAGTGGACTGTAAAACGAGAGAAATTGGGTGGTTGATCTAAATATGAATCGTTTAACCGAAACACAGGTGTCTGTTAAGTGGGATCAAAAATAATAAACCGAAGCTTTATGGCGCACATATAATTTTATTGGCTGTCTATCATTGCCAACGCTGTAGATCCCTCAATACTATTAACTGGCTCCAGTGTAAGTAGGCAGTTTATAGTCCAGTGTGCATATATATATATATATATATATATATATATATATATATATATATATATATATATATACACTGGTAGAAAGATAGATAGATAGATAGATAGATAGATAGATAGATAGATAGATAGACTGGCATCTGTGCGCGTGTATGTTTGTGTCAGCACACTTCATCGCGTGCGCGCCCGCAAGCCGTCACGTGACAGGCGTCAGCCGGTTAAGTAGACAAATTGTGACAGACAATTTCACAAATGCACAAAAGGAAAAGCAACCAAATATATGTGAGAGGTGTGTGCCATTGTTCGCGCAGTTAATTAATGCCGGTACTTTGGGGGCCAAAGTAACGGAGGGCTATCTGGGACACTTTCCCTCGGCAATAATTGAGAGTTCAATGATCAGTCGTTTCTAATCATTCATATCCGGTAAGAGATCTGGAAGAATCTTGCAACAGAGCTGGCGAAGGACAGTCACTGATCGCATGTTCAATTCGAAGCCATCGCACGCCGCATTGGCACATCGGGTGTCTGCGGGTAGCGAGAGACCCACGAGGTAGCAGCACTACAGGTTCGTCGTCAAATGCGCACCATGAAATTTTTACGATTTGCGGACTCGTGGTGACAGAACGCGCAGAACGCGAGCTTAAAAAACGGTGGTAATTACTGCCCGTGAACATTTGAGCGAGCATTTACACGAGCATTTAGTTAGGTTTAGCTTTAAGACCACTGGTACTTATTGCCCGTGAACGTTCGGACCAGTTCAAATGACATTACCTGACACCTCGACGCTTTATTCGTGGCTCACGGAACGTCGGTGATCACGTGACACAGTTTTGATACACGACGATTTGTCACTGATATCTGTCGGTTTTAAAATTCAATCGCGCAACCAGCGCTGTGATACGCCAAAGACGCGTCCCTTGCTGGCGCATGTGGGCTACACGAACATTAAGGCTTAGCTTTAAGAACGGTATATCGGGCGACGGCCGTTTCCTTGTGTGACTGATATGCCTCGTTTTATTGCGATAGCAATTATATGGACACTCTCGCCTGATTTTTGCCGTCATGTCCCCTATAGGTATATGTATATATATATATAAGTAAAAGCCACGAAGAAAAATACCCGCGGGTAACAGAGCGGGGGCTACAAACGCCGCTGAAGCGGACATCAAACGAGCCGGCCCACCTCCGTCGCTCCGAGGCGTATGCGATAAGATCCCCCCCGCCTGTTCGACGAGCCGAGGAATGCTCGAGAGGAAACTCCCCGCGCGTCTTTAACAAGCGCGGAAAGACGCGAGGGGGGGGGGGGGGGTGTCTCTCATGCAGTCACTGCGACCTTTGGTTTTACGAGCGCGGTCGTCGCTGGAGCGCGTTATCTCGCAATCTCAGCAGGCGACAGCGGGCGACAAACAGTGTCCCAGGAGCGGCCGTATGCTCTTAAACAAGCATTTCGTAGAGTTGCGTGAGATCGGATCCAAAAGAGTTAGCTGCCAGCCTCACTTCGATTAACATTAGAATTTGTTTCTATCGCATTCACTGCTTCCCCCCTTGCGATGAAACTGTGACTTTTTTGTTTTGCAAAAAATTATAGAGGCGTCTGTACGTACGGCGCGGCGTTTGCCAGGACACACTACTTACGCTGCGCGGTGGTGCCTGAAGTATGCAGTGGTCGGCGGGCGCTTTACGCGACTCGTGCCATGGCGCGAGGGGAAACCGAAAGTCTATGAATTATAGGGAGTTCTACATCACAGTAGATGGCCATCAATAATAAAGAAAAGAGATCAGGTCAATGGGGTCAGCGTTAATACCACGGTTTTGCGCGTCGAGAGGTGTTCCCTCCTACCCCCCCCCCTATTCCCCCCGATTTATATTTTCTTCAAATTCAAGAAAAAGTTAGGTGTTCAGTGGCAATCTGGAAAAGCCTTGGGGTTCCGCAACGCTAGAAAGTTTGAGAAACCCTGTTCTAGGCCATGTTCAGAGAATCAGGCATCGCAAAAGTGCAATAGAAAACATAGAAACCATTTTGTCGATTATGCCGACAAACTCGTGTACTATGTTGTGTACTACTCTCAGATATGTTGTTCAGACGGGGCGATGACTGACCTTCAGGTTACAAGACCGTTTGATGGTGCTGAAAATAAATGGGGATTTCCCAGCCCAGAAAGCTGATCAGTGCGGCTGCACTCGCGTGCTTCACCAAAATAAGGTCATGGCGAAACAGACTAATGATCGTACAAGAGTGATCACTGAAACCTTCGTTATTGCCAAGAAAAACTGTGCCGGCAACCTCTCGGTTGCCTTGATTCCCAAAGAACCGGCGTTTCTTCACTCAGGAAACCACCGCACAGGCCTTTTAAATGCATTCGGTTGCTGTTTTTTTTTTCTTGTACATATGTGTACCGCGTCTGCTGTTACGTTCGCTGAGATTTTCCTACTTACAGGGGCTGTTACGGGATGGCTCGCGTGGCACACTTGAGAGAGAGAGAATGATTTATTAGAAGGCAGAGAGGTCGGCCTGAGCTAGTTTGCTCCAGCCTGCTACTCTGCATAGGGGAAGAGGGACTAGAAGAAAAAAAGAAGTGATGAAGGGCGACAATGGGGAGAGAAACAGGTTGTGCGTATGTACAATGACCACACAGCACTGTGGCTTCGCTGGAGTCTAGTATCGAGTCCTGTACTTTTTAGGAAACCTATCACAGCCCTTATAGCAGTTGTTGATCTTGTCTGATCACACATTGCTGATACAATTCCACACACTTGATGAAGTATGCCGACTTATATGTATATGTCCGTTGTCGATAAATCCTCAGTTGAAAATTAGCGCTTCTCTGAGTTCCATTCTTTGTCCGCTGTCCGTCCGTGCTCCGTTTGTTGAACATCAATTACCTACTAGCTCGATATGAAACATTGCTTCTTGCGTTAAGACATCGAATCACATATCAGACCATGAGGAATAGCAAGAAAATTTGAATTGAATTGTAATGCTTTAGCCTTCGTGCTTGAACTCAATATATCCCAATTATAAGTGATGCATACACTCACCGAGAATGCCTGAGGCAAGACAGAATAGGTACAGCACAGAGAAAGACAGCATCGCCATTAGGATCTGACAGTTCGTACGATTTTCGCAATGTTCAATGAACGGTTTGTTGCAAATGAACTTTTCTGCTTGCTACTTTTTCCCCGCTTCGCACTGACGTCACAATGGCACCCAGAAACTTCTTGGAAAGCAGGGATTTCGGCAATACAATGCGTTACAACATACCATATGTATGCAGTTTCACTGCTGGATTGCGAGAAACACACCTTGCCTCATTGCCTGAACGGCTTATTACCGATTACTGGATACATACGCATACAATTGGGCAATCCTTTAAAAACACAATTCGTGGCTGATGTAATACTGACGTCGTGGCGACATCTATTCAAGGACTTGCACATAGTGCTGTTGCCATGTGAACGACTCCGTTTTCAAATAGAGACTAGCTCCCTCATTTTTGCAGGAAAGGGTTCACGTTAGCGCGTATAATTATGCTAGTTACTGACAGTGTTATAAAGTAGACGCAAGAACCATAGACTCAAAGGACATGAAACGCTTTTAGCTAAAGCTTAAAGCTCAGTTTTCCGGTAGAAAACATTGCTGGAAGGACTCTTCTGACTTTTGAAAGAATATTCAGCACAAGTACCGTATGCAACCTCGCCTCCTGCACAAGGAGCAGTTTTACGAAGAATTTTTTGGGGGGGATGGAGGAGAGGGGGGGGGGGGGGGGGTTCACTCATACTTTTTGTATGTTCATGCGTGCGTTTTCGTGCGGGTGTGTAAATATACACATGCACAATCGAAAACTTTCGCAGCATGGGAGTTGGGTGGGTGGGGTAGAAGGCACGAGAGGTTGGCGGGCTTGGACCCCGCAACCCCCCTCTCCCCTGGTTACGCCCCTGCTGTTCGCGCAGGAATGCTTCGGAGATGCCTTCTCGAACGAATGCAACACCACAAACGCCGATCCACTCCTACGCGAGGCGTATGATGGCTGCTTGAAGGCAGCTTGAAGGTATGGGCTGAGCCACCTTGTTTGATGTAATGACAAATTTCCATGTGGAGGTGACGGTAAAAATAGCGCCGGCGCGGTGTTTTGACGCTTTCACAGTGGACGAGGGTGGCGGGGGACAACAGCCGCGTAGTCCATGGCTTCCATATTTTAGCGCGCAATGGCTCACCAACTCCGAGCTAGTACTTTGTCAACGTCATCTTTTCTCAAGTAACATTCGTTGCTCCCTTATTCTCTCAAGTAACATTCGTTGCTCCCTATTCGAGATTATATCACTCGTGTGAAAACCACCTTTCCGGTGATGTACGAAGAGGCAAGCGCCGGCTGATCGAAATAACGCTATACATGTTGCACATTATTGATTTACCGATCTCAGAGCGCTTATCCGGATGTTTTCAAGGTGCTTTGCCATTTCAGAACCAGGTTGTTGAACAGAAACTGTGCTGAAAACCGTAAAAAGTTGTTTTGGTATGAACCGGAACTGAAACGGCACGTCACTACACGTGAGGCTAAAGCCTTAGGTGCCTCATCAAACGCGAGCAGTGAGAGTCCTTGGTGGGAGCGTCAACAGAAATGTTAGATACAGTAGCGCGGTCAGAGGTGACGTTAGGAACGTGTGGCGTCATCCCAACGTCACATATTGCCCAACTTTATGATGTTCGTCTGTGAAAAATTGGCTGATCCCGGAGGCAGTGCAAAATCACTTATTGTGCAGAAAGCTGTGGTGGTGGGGGGAGGGGGGGGGGGTAAATCAATACACAAGACAGAGGACAGAGAGAAGTACCAGCAGAAGAACAGGACGATGGCTTTTGCGCGCGTCGCAGCCATCCAGCCGAATGCGTAAGGATCCTCGTGACTTTTTTCGTTGCAGAGAGAAGTTGAAAAAATTAAACCTGGCTTAATTCAATATTTGGGGACTGCTCTAGAGCTTTTTATTCATGCATTTGGTACGTCGGTAGGTTGGTTTGAGCAAATATGCGTGGTGAATAATCTCTCCATGATCAAAAATCATGGTGTACTTCAAATGAACAATCACTTCTTCCTGGTGGGTGTTTTCAAACTCACAGTCATGTCATATGAAATTTGTGCGATATATCCATCAACCTAAAATACAAAGGCTGCTTCAAGTCAGCACGCGCTCACTATTCAAAGGTGTCACAACTTTTTACCTCATACCTGGCTACTTATTTTAAATGCACTCACACACGCCCTGCACCAGCGGTTGGTTTCACCGCAGTATAAGTTAGGGCTCGTGTGTTTTCTATATTTACAGCCTTACAAAAAATAATGCAGAATATGTGCATCACTTATGCATGAAATGATTTTAGCTTCCACTATCTGTGACCTTCAAGTGACCTTCAGCTTTAAGTCAAGGCCGTCACCCGGGCATTTAAATGAAAACATCCGAAAACTAAAACAAGACCAACCACGTGCTTACACAAGACAAAACGAGGCATCCGGGCAACATGTGAAAAGCATTTCACTACGCGGGTTCCACCGCGTATATGAGAAATGACGGCACGCTGTGTCCGGCGCAAGAATTCCTGTATATCGCTGTTGTATATGTCGCGCCAGCGTCCGGCCTGCGGGCGCTCACACCTGCATCGCGTCGTACCCGCATCCGCTAAGGATATCCCAAGATTTATCTGACAAATTGATAGAAAACAATGGTGTCCGCATAGAGAGAGAGAGAAAGAGAGAGAGAAATGTTCATTGAAAGGCGTGGAGGTTAACCAGAAGAAAATTTTCCGGTTTGCTACCGTGCACTGGGGAAGGGATAAGGCGGAAATAAAGGTAAATGAAAAAGGAAAGAGAAATAGATGAAAAAATTATGTCCAGAAAAGAAACAGACAGTTAAGCACGGGAGTGTCATAGTCGTCAAGCGAGTCCGGTTGACCGCAGAAACTTTAGCAGTGCATAGAGCATTGCACAGTATGGTGTGATGTGGTCCGGTAGTGTGTGTCCTGGCGAACATCTAGTATAACCGTTTTGATATTGTGCCTGTAATTTAATCTTCAACCAATGTGCTTTCCCGGTAACCATCTCATGTTTACATCTAGTTTATATTACGGGAGAGCCAGCCATTTTTTTTTCATTGAATTTTATTTAGTGCTCGACCAGATATATATTCTGTTCTGTGAGCAGAGCATAGCAACTATTATTACAGGTTATGAAAGCTGCGATATTTTAGCGTAGAAATATTTGCCCTAGTAGAGAAACGAAATATATAAATATTTGTTCCTTCAGAATATTTCTTAGGTTCTGCTTATGAATGCCTACTGGTTCAAACTGTTTTAAAACGATCCCTTTCCGCTAACATTCAATATGAGTGGATGGGCTTTCTGGACTGGAACTGAATGGGAATGTTAGTGGAACGAACATCTATCTTATTTGACACTGGTGTGCAGTTAACGGTTCATTGACGTTTAGTGGATGCATGGTGCTTGGAAGCTATATTGAGAAATGTCCAGAGCAGGGGACCTTAAGGGTACTAAAAGCCGCACCGGCGAATCCGGAGGATAGGATGGAGGAGCAGTGGAAGTGATTTGATGGTGCGTGTGGTGCTGCCATTGTTTCGAAGTAAACGTATGGAAGTACATGTGACAACATTCCACATTTGGAGTAGCTTACGCGAACTGAATGTGGGCTTACCGGTACAACTAGATAACATCCATTCCGCAGGAACATGAGATGCTGTACATTCCGCAGGAAGATTGCGTTGTTGAATGGAGAGAAAAACGGAAAATTCGGCGGTAGTCTAAGTGGTGGAAATACAAAAAATGCGTATGTCAAGCACAGTGAAATCTTTACTATTCCTCTAAACAGGCACTCTTCGTTGAAAACCAGCAAAAAATACAGACAGTCATACATGCACTGGATATGCTGCATGCACTGGATGTTTTTCTCGATGTACGTGCTGTATTTCCCCTCCCCCACCCCCCCCCCAAAAAAATACAGAAAAAAAAACAGGTGTCACATACACCTTCCACGAAAAAGGACGTAGCATACAAAGCATTGCTGCTGGCATATTACTTCGAAGAAGAAATGAACACGGAAACAAAGCAACAAAAGATGTTGAGCACTCCACGTGGAAAAAAATCGCCGAACCGAAAAGGTATGGCTCGCGAAATGCACATATGCGCCTGCAAGCAGTGACATGCGTTCAAACATTATTTAATTAAAAAAAGAAATAGATGAGAAAGCATAGAACGCATGACTCAGTGCAGGGAGAGAGGAATGACACGTGGACCCGTAAACGGCGCCATGCCGGCAGAGTTAGAGAAAAGGAGAAAAAAAGTTAGAAAGCGAGTGTCATTCGAAGAGGACGGAGTAACAGATTGCTGCCTGTATGTGTAGTGTGTTGCAGCGAGCGTGATGGTCGAAACCAATGACTATAACGTATTTCCCTGGGGAATTACAGAAATAAGAAAAAAGAAGCAGACAAACCTTTGGGAGTGGTGTCACGCTTTATGTCCTTTGGGAGTTGAAAAAAACACTGTGGTATTAACATTTCTTGGAACGTTTATGTCGGGCGGCATCGACACCGCGTGCTTCATATTAGCAGGACTTACCGGTGCGAGTTAGTTGATTCATGATGTTGAAGCAAGTTTTTCGTGCGCGAAACAAAAGAGATGAAACACCAGGAAACGATCAAACGCAAACTAGCGCTGACTTTCATGTGCTTACTTTATGAGCGTCCAAGCAATATTTTCCTATGAAGCCATCAAGAAAAAAAATGCCCCCCACCTCCCCGAAGGGAATCGTGAGGAAATGCGAATGTATTTCGCGCGCGCTTCACTCCATTTATATATGGTGGTAGTGGTTCGAAGAAGGAAAAGGCGCCTAATTTCTGCAGCCTGGTCGGGAGCAGGGCGCAGCGCCTGTTTTTTTGTTCTTTTTTTATGTTTTTTTTTTATTTTTTTTTATTTTTTCTTAATTTTCTTTTTTTTCTTTTTTTTATTTAAAAAAAATTTTTTTTTCATATATAGCTCCGCCGAGCTCCCGCGATGCGAGCGCCCTCACGCACCAGAGAGCGCTCCTCCTCTCCACTCACTATAACACATGCCGGGGCCACCGCGGACAACGCCAACGCCGGATGCCTGACATAGCCCGACTAAAAAATGCATTCGCATTTAAAACTGGGGATGCGTAAAGCACGCGGCGATGGAGCGGTGTTTCCTACTAAAACATGCCAATCGCTGCTAATGTGCAATGAGAGACAGAAAACTACGACTGGACACAGAGACTCGCAGTCCGCTTTTAGTTAACGCGCACGCTGCGAATTTTTATTGTTAAACAACGCACAGGAGAAATCTCCCACCGGCACCATCTTGGAGGTCAAGAACCATTGCCATATATACGGGGTGGCCAGTGAACGGTTGTGCAGCGCGAGCAGTCGGTTTTTTCAACCAAGAAACTCGCTAGCAGACGCTGCCTGTGTCGGCGTCGCGAGGCGAGAGAGGGAGAGAGGGAGAGGGGGGGGAGCATAGGAGAGGAGAGAGAAAGGGGGGCGCGCATGCGCAGTGGGAGTGTGGACGCTGCGGGCAGAGATGCCTAGAGAAGAGAGGGGGGGAGCATAGGAAAGAGAGGTGGGACGCGCATGCGCAGTGGGAGTGTGGACGGCGCGGGCAGGGATGCCTAGAGGAGAGAGGGGGGGAGCGTAGCAGGGGAGAGAGGAGGGGAGGCGCATGCGCAGTGAGGGGTGGTTGCCGCGGGGAGGGATGCCTAGAGGGGAGAGAGGAGGTTTTTATTTTTATTTTTTTTTTTGAAAAGGTTTGCGCATGCGCAGTAAGGGTGGTCACGCCGCACACCCCCCACCACCGGATTAAGCTTCGCCATAAGATGCTTCACATCTAACACCTGCCGGCGCACACACCTCCTCAACCTATCCTCCTCCTCCTCCGCGGACAACGCCGCACAACGCCAACGCCGCACAAAGCCGGATGCCTGACATAGCCCGACTATGAAATGCATTCGCATTTAAAAATTTTAGAGGGACCGACAACTGCCCAGAACATGAATTGAGATGACTCCACTGATGGAAAGATTGTGCGTCGCACTGACTCAAACCAACCCTTTTTTTTTTAATTGCGAATGCATTTTTTAGTCAGGCTATGTCAGGCATCCGGCGTTGTCCGGCGTTGTCCGCGCGCCGGCAGGTGTTATCTCTCCGCTCTCACTCCCTCTCCCATAGCAACAGCTGCGGGCGCGCGCGCTTATCCTCGCCCCCTAGCGACCGGAGCATGTGGTGCGAGAGAGTGTAGGAGAGGGTAGGTGCAGTGCTTCACCGCTCCTTCTCTCGCCGTTCGCTCTCTCTCCTCCCTGCACCCCACTCTCCCGTCCGCTCGCGCCTCACTCTCGACCGTTCGCTGGCTAGGCGCCTCTCAAGGCGATGGCAGAAGTCGGTGTCGGCGCAAGAAATGCATTCGCATTTCCTCACGATTCCCTTCGGGGAGGTGGGGACATTTTTTCGTGAGAGGTGGATTTATATTTTTATTTTTTCATCGAAAGACGCGAAAAATGACCTTTGGGGCCTCTGGTGGCAAATACATGAACGAATTGATGTACCCTGTCATGTGACCGTTGAATGCTGTAGACGGTCGAGGATCTTTTTGTTGGTATTGAAATATTGTTCGTTTCTTTATATTATAAGATATTACTCCATAAAAGTGTATACATAGGTCTGCGTTAGTAGTATGCATTAAAGCGGCGCCGCCTTGGCGTGACGTAATGATACCATGTTCGTCAGCGCGTCTTGAGAAACTTTTCAGCGTGCTCATGCAACCGTGCACGCAGTTTGCAGGTCGCTAAGATTTTTGAACGACATAATTTTGCTACGTACACTTAGTCTCAGAAATGACGCGCACTGCTACTCGGCGCGGCCGTGCATATGCGTAGTGACGTTTTCGGTGAATTGGCTTGGCTCGTGCATCGAGAGAGTAGCGACGCCGGGACAAGCCGCCCATGACACAGGCGCAGGCAACCTTGGGCGCAGGCGCACACAAAGCGGTATAAATACAGGGAAGGTGTTCAATGCCACATTATCTCATTGTAGCAGCTTGTTATTTTCAAAAATAGTTGAAAAGCTCAAAATAAAGGTGGTTAAGCACAGTGACAGGAACTCCTGCGAAAGCAGAACGACGACAGCGTTCACAAATCCCGACAAGGGCTGGCGGCATCGCTATCAATTCTCAGCGTTACTGGAGGAAAGGTACATCTGTGTGTAGAGCCTTTCAGATCGAAAAATACTGCTTGTAAAAAAACTACGTGCCTTTGGGATTAACTACTGCAGCTACAAAGACTACGAAGGGTGAGCTTTCTGTAGCGCCGTAAAATATGGGTCGAGAAAAATCAGATGTCGGTCCCTTTAAGCAGCTCCTAATGCATGCCATCTCCACGCATGAGCAATTCTAGAAAGCTTAAAAGATGCGATCTGAATTTTTTTGTTCTTGATCAAACTGTGACAGTCACGGTGCGCTGATTGTTACGTTTTCTAGTGTAATATGTTTTATAATCACTCTCTCCCTCTAATATATAATAAGTTTCCTTCAGTAGCTTCATGCTTTTTTTTTTTCAAATTCGAAATGCGCCCACATCTGTCACAGCCGTTGTGACCGCATTAACTGCTGCGTACTACCAGTCCGTGCTTGCATTAGCTGTCATTATTAGTATTTTTTACTATTTCTTTTACCCTCAAGGTACGAGGTACATTGCAGAGGGGAGGGGCTATCATATATCCATGTATCAGTCTTATAATAGGCAAAAAATAATATAGAACTTGACAAGGGTTACACAACATATAACCTAAAAAGCACATAAGTACATTAATACACACTGTAAATATACAAGGCGATTCGCAGTAATACAACAAAGAGAAAACTTCACAAATGCTATGTGTAGGTGTTTAATTAGTTAACAAGGCATATTTAAAATATATGAGGTCTTGAATGCGTGTCATAGAGCCAGAAAGCTGGTTCCATTCTTTAGCAGTCTTAGGCGAAAATGACAATGAATGGCTAATTGTGTTACTCTTGGGCACCTCAACCTTCTGACGATGGTCGAGACGCGCTGATATGAGAGACGGGGCATGTATCAACAGTGAAGACGTGTGGGTTATGATAGTAAATTTTATGATAAAGACATAGACGAGAATGTTTCCTGCGAACAGCAAGTAAAGGAAGTCGTAACGACGCTTTCATGGTGGTTACTCTGGATGTTCTAGGGTAATCAGATAAGACGAAACGGGCAGCGCGGTTTTGTATTGCATCTATGCTGTGGGTTAATGTGATAAGGTGGGGGTCCCACAACGCTGACGCGCACTCAAGCTGTGGGCGGACGTATCTGGTGTATAAGAGTATTTTAGCACAGCATGGTAATGCGTGAAAGTTTCTGTCAAGGTAACCTAGAGTACGGTGTGCTTTAGTTGGGATATGTTCGATGCGTTTATGCCAGGATAAGTTGTTGGTTATATGTATACCTAAGTACTTGTATGATGTTACTGATTGTAATGGCTGGTTGTTTATGAGATAGGCAGGATCCGTCATAGTAGTACGAGAAAGTCGCAGAGCCTTGCATGTAATAATGTTTAATTCCATGTGCCAAGTACGGCACCACTCATGCACAGTGTTCAAATCATTCTGAAAAATGGCGAAGTCAATGGTGCTAGTTATTTTACGGTAACTTACGCAATCATCTGCAAACAAATATGTGAGCGAATGTTAGTAGGCAAGTCATTTATGTAGATTCAAACACTGAACTGTCTGACCAGCAACTGCAACCTGTAAACTTCGTAAATGAGCAGTCGGTGAAAGGGGGGTCGAGCCTCTTAAAGCAAACTATTCGGTTTTTTTATAACACGAAAATGTTTTATGCCGGGGTCCACCAAGTATATCCCTTACGGATATGACGTTGATATAATTAATGCTACCAAATGAGAAGGAAAAATCATTATGAAAATATACCCCCGCCGGGAATCGAACCTGTGACTCCTTGGCCCGCGACGAAGGGCGCCCGGTTTCTTACCGACTAAGCCACCGACGCAGCTGGAGAGCAACCTGCCAACGCGCCTTATATCTCTCACACATTCTCTCTGGCGCGGTGCTCTCTGTTGGCGTGGCTCGGGTCGGTGTCGCCGCCTGTGAACGGGGAAGAGAAGTACCATATCCTCGGCCGCGCTAGCATCAGAGAGTCGCCGATGTAATGTTCTTCGCCTTTAGCTTCGTGTTAGCGTGTGTTGGCTCTTTGTCGGAGTAGTGCATCCTCCACATGCACCAACGTTGTTTCGCCGACGGCTACTTCGGGTACGATAGCACCGACTAATGAAACCGCTGCAGTGAGCGCGGCCGCAAGGCAGCAATGTCGACGGGCGAATGTCGTGCCTTGGTGGAGCGAGACAGAGGCCAGCAGGACGTATGAAACGCCTGCGCGCGCTCGCGGCTCAAGCTACGAACCTCTGCCTCCCGCGTTGCTGAAGCGCAGCGTGGTAGTGTACGCATGAGCGCAGGAGTAGGTTACCTTATTACTCAGGAGCGCAAACCGTACCACTTCTCTTTGAAGACGTGCATATCGAGTGTCAGTGTTCATTACGTCCTTGTTGGTGTCTTTGCGCTGGATTCACGATAAGTTGTGTGCAGGTATATCATGTTGACAACTTCAGCTACAACAATGGTTAATTCATGACCATGGGCGTTAGAGGTGTGCACGGGCTCCGGGTAGCCCGAAAGCCCGGGCCCGGCCCGGCCCGCGGGCCGGGTTCGGGTAAGCCGACGTCTTCTCACCTCGGGCCCGGGCCGGGCTCGTGCTGTATTTTTTTAATCGGGTGGGCCGGGCCACATTCAAAGCCCGAATCAAACTTACGCCGTATTATTTCTTCGCTTTCGGAATGGAGTGTACCAAATTGTGGAAAGTAGCCTGCTTTCAGAAAAGCAATGCTTAAAATTATTTGATGAGTAGAGCGACAATAGAAATAATTAAGCGTTCACACAAGACGAGGTTTTTCATTATCTATCGATGGAATCATGCTCCTGTCCTGCATCTGAGGTTCTAAACTCATGGAAGAACAATGAGCCTAAACATTCCAAGCTTGCTAGGTCGCGAAAAAGATATGTGCAATTCCTGCAACCGGAGTGAGGAGCGAACGGAAGTTTAGTGTGGCTGGATATGTGGTGCAGGAGCGCCGTACTTCACTAAGCCCGAATCGTTGGATAGCTTGTTATATATGCAAACTTCTAATTTGTGTGCATAGTGACTGTCATGTGTCGATTGCTTATGTTTGGCTCTGATATGTTGAATAATATGTCACATTATCAGAAATAGATATATTGTATCCGCAGCGAAACTTCATAGGATTGGGCCGGACCGGGCCGGGCCCGAAGTTTTGTTTTTGTACTCCGGGCCGGGCCGGGCGGGCTCGCAGCCCTTTAGCGTCGGGCTCGGGCGGGCCTTCGACGCTCTCAGCGGGCCCGGGCCGCGCTCGGGCTCGAAAATGCGGCCCGTGCACAGCTCTAATGGGTGTTAGTTGTCGCGATGGAGATTTGCCACAAGGCGTCAACGTGGGTATGTCCACGTCAAACGGTGCTATAGCTGTCAAACACCAATAGACATTGTACAAGCTCTCATATATCGCTAGCACTACTTCTGTGAAGACGCGTTTCACTTTCGTGTTATACCGATTTCTATGACAAAGGGAGCAGCCACGTTTTTTTTTTTTTGTCAATAAACGGCATCTTACTGCAAACTTGCATGGGGTAAGAAACAGCGCGTTCACATTACACCTCCCGCCAATCTTTTTCGCGTCGTGGTAGATGCGCTGAAAATAAAGAATAACATGCGTTTTTCTTGTGTTTTCACGGGAAATGTGGCGATTCTTTCTGTCCTTTCTCCTGCTTCATAAGCTTTCAAAAATTGAACGACACCTTGTACATTCCAAAGTGTGTTCGGCGAAAGCGTGTGGCCATTCCACTGACTATGCCATGTCTTTTTTTCTTTTACACTCTCAGTGGGATAACACACAAAGCGAATGTGTGCGTGTTTTCTTTTTTTAATTTTTTTACCGCGAATCGAAGCGAGACGCGACACTAATCTTCCTCCGTTCGCATGCGTTAGTATTTTCTCGCGCTTTGCGCATCGTGCAAATGCCGTCCGCGTTCCAGCGCTTAACTTGACGGATCTTTTGTAAATTCGAAAGTGTATTCCGTGAACGCCTGTGTCTATTGAGACGGCGTCGGTCAGAATGATTGCAAACGTTGGGCACAGCGACGCTACGCAAGCAAAGCGCGAGCGCTGTAGAATCCGACGCGACCGGCGTCCGTTAGCGCATCCCGGCGGCCACCTGGCTCCGTGCCAGAGCTCGGATGGACGGATGGACGGACGGACATGGACGGATGGACAGACAGACAGACAGACAGACAGACAGACAGACAGACAGACAGACAGACAGACGGTCAGACAGACAGAGGGACGGACGGACACCGGACGGACACCGGGCGGACGGACGGATGGATGGATGGACGGACGCCGGACGGACACCGGACGGACGTGAGCATGAGACATTAAATGATTTCGCCTTAAAACGTTGCTGGTAGCGGCTGAAGAGTAACTAGCCTCATTTAGTGGAATAGCATCTCGTGCTGCAATCATTTTTTATGGGCTATATGAATTTAAGAGTGCAGCCTACACACATTTTGTCGCCAGCCACCTTGTAACTAAATCTGGGCAAGACAATGCGATTTTTGTATACTGTCTTCACATTTGCATGTCCAGAAATTTTGCACATTGCCCCTTCCGCATTTCCTGACGCTTCGCTGCAGTACACAACCTTAACTGAATGCGTGGCCTTGAAAAAACTATATCTCAATAGATCAGCCGAGTTTCAAGAAGTTTCAAGAAATATCGACTTCAGAGGGCGGTTCTTGAATAACATGCGCAGAAACGAAACTTGTTCGTTAGTTCGTTACTGAGTTACAGTGATGTCTCAGCAAGAGCACGTGGTGAAGCAACACCCCAGGAGCTTTTGGTTCAACGTACTCCCGAGAGGGCAAACAATTGAAATGTGCGAAGCTGGAAATGTAGAATGATTGAAAACGGCTCGCGTCGGCATTGTAACGGCAGAGGCGTGCTTCTCTCTACTTTTTTTGAGAACGTGAAAGGAATTAGGAGGTAGGAAAGAGGGAGATGAAGTGATTACGCACGTACAAGATTTGTTTACAAGAGAGGGAACTTGGGCTTATTGGTGAAGCACTGTGAAAGGCAGCGCAAGTAACGACGGGAACACAGGAAGACGCTGTGTCTGTTTCCGTTTCCTTCCTGTGTTCAATCATTCTACATTCCCAGCTTCGCACATTACAAGTGTTTGCCCTTTCTGGAAGGATGTTGAACCACAAGCTCCTGGGGCGTGGCTTCACCGCATGCTCTTCACGGGGCATCAATGTAGCTCAGTAACGAACTAACGAACAACTTTCGTTTCTGAACACGTTATTTAAGGACAACCCTGTCAAATCGATGTTACTGAAATTTCATGAAACTCGGCTAATCTATTGAGATATAGTTTTTTTTTTTTTTGAAGTCCACCCAATCAGTTTAAGGTGGTGTACTGCAGTGAAGCATGAGAAAATGCTGATCAGGCAATTTCCAAAATTTCTGGGTATACTTCCTCTGTAGCGGCTTGCACCTTAAAATGCTTGAAGATATAATTTGGGACAGTAATTAAGAAAGTTAAATTAACTTTTTTAATTAGTGGAGTTATGCGGTTATGTCGAATGGGGAATTGAAATTTTTCATACAAACATCCCATCGCAGCTTTGAGATATAGACAAGGCGGCCTCTATAATTATTGAGGCGTAACGAAATTCAGGCAGCTTCGACGGCGAAACCAAAACCGAAGCACCGATGAGCACAACAAGCAGACGACTCGAATCACGTCTCTGTTCAAGAAAACGATTACAGAAGTGCAGTTCTCCGCCGTTCGCTAACGTATGAGCGTCATGCGTGCTATTATTGCAATTGCAGCCCACACACCCACACTGCGAAGTCGGTTTATGGTTGATATAACGACGTTCGCTCATTCTGAACGTCTCAGACGAATATGGCACTTCTGCCCTTCTGCGTTTCGGTTTCGGCTTCGCCGCTGAATTTTGGAAAATTTCATTACTTCGCAATTATTACTAGATGCCGCTTTTTCGAAATGTCAAAGCTGCAACGGGTTGTTCGCATGAAAGACAGAAATTGTCCCATTTGACTTAACCACCTAACTCCGCTAATTAAAAGTTGATTAATTTAACTTTCTTATCAAGGGTAGATTGTTGGCCTTGTTAGTGTAACATGATCATAAAGTTAAGCGAGGCACTGAAGTGACGAGGACGGGACAGGGAGAACACACACGAGCGCTAAGTTTCAACAATGATTTATTGGAAGCCGGATCACTGAATATATACGTGAAAATGGCGGAGACCCAGGATGCGCAAATGTGGTGGCATCAAGACATGACTATTCTTTTCTAGATAATGATAGTAATGGTACGCTGACACATTCCTGACCTAGCTTAGGTATTGTAGCCGATTCTACGATCAACCGTGTAGTTTCATCTTTGAGCATGCGTATAACCGAGCACTTATCAAAAACAGGCGAACACCCACGCGTGCGGCAATGCGCGGTTAACAAACCGTCGCCCCCCTTCTTAACATTGTTTTTGTGCTCTCTAAGCCTGTCGTTGAGGCACCGCCTCGTCTGCCCCACGTAGGATTTCCCACACGACATGGGGAGCTGGTACACGACAACTTCCTTGCATCGCACGTGACGTGTTCTGTGATTTTTGCAACAGCCGCGTGCTTTGAGAGCACTTGGGTTGCTGAGCCTGCACAATTTTCGCAGCTTGTTCAAGGTATATGCAAACCGGTAGCGTAACTTCCATAGAAGCCCATGTATCCAGTAGTTGGCGGCTCGTTGCCACCGTCGCCATCTACGTATGGAGGGGACAACTAACAGAAAAAAAAAGAATAAAAACAAAATATGACGTCACAACCGGAAGCGGTAGCGACGTCGTGAATTTGCCCTGCATGGCGCGAAATTGAAATATTTCTTAATTGCTGACCTTATACATGTCTTTTGATAAATTCGTGATTTTATTGCGCCTTTATGGCTCGCCAATTGCGTGCGCGAGAGAAAAGGAAGACCAACAAGAAAGACTGAGGAAGCAAGGTTGTTTTATTAGCCAAATAGTGTACTTGCAATATACACCAAAATACTTTGCAGATGAAAAAAAAATTATGATACAGTGGCTCAAGAGAACAATACTTAGAAAACTCACGTTGCCCAACCGAGGAAAACTACTGGAGCGAAACAGCAGCCTGGGAGTATCACTTGGACGGTCTTAGAGTACAGCGTTTCATCATGAAAGGCGAGCGCACACGGGCCGCGTGTCACCGAAAGCAGTCTGCAGTCACTGGAGCACTTAACTACACATTCCGTGAGCTAGTTCAGCTTCTCTGAAGTATCGCGCCAGTAAATAACACATAAGCAAATAAATAACCTACGGAAGACACGCACGAAACCACCGTGCAAAAGTGAGCGATGCCTCGTTGACCCGACAATGCGCCAAACTAAACACACGCCCACATCAGCCGACATCCCACGTTGCAGACTGCCTGCATACGCCCCATTTATGGCGCTCGAAAAAAAAAATGAGGCAATCAACTAGTTTGCGAAGTGTCAAATAAGCCGTAAAATAAATTTCTAGTCTACTCTGGGGTACATAAAATTAGGAGCATTCGAAAAAAAAAATTCCCTTGAGTTTTTCGTTTTCGTTATTTGTCCCTGTCACATTTAGGAGGTGACAGGAGAAAATGTGAGAGAAGAAGAGGAAAACGGCAAGTATGGTAGGAAGACGAGAAGACGATGAAAACGAAGTCGAAGATATAAAAAGGAAGGTGACGTGGACAAAGGGGCCCTGGGTGTTCCATCGTGAGCGCGTGAGCTGGACACGAGCGTCGCCGGCCTGTGTTCCGGGCGCTCCAGCTCTCGTTCTGCGGCAACGCACCGTAGACTCCGGCTGGCCAAAGGACCGGAGGAGAAGCACGAGGACCCGCAGCGGCCTGGGAGCGCCATCGGCCTGTGCACCGAGCGCTACGCCCTACGGCACCGCACCGTAGGCCTCACGTGAGCCAGTTCCTGAGAGACGCTGGCCA
This sequence comes from Rhipicephalus appendiculatus, assembly GCA_030522465.1. Classification (NCBI taxonomy): domain Eukaryota; kingdom Metazoa; phylum Arthropoda; class Arachnida; order Ixodida; family Ixodidae; genus Rhipicephalus; species Rhipicephalus appendiculatus. Next base: position 65,393 of record JALIZH010024133.1, read on the forward strand.
GCTCAAGTACCCTGCGACGCGCAGGTCAGTCACCTCCAAGCTCTCCAACCTCAACTACAACGCCAGTTCGCGTTCCCTACTGGAGAAGGACGACGACCCCGACTCGGACGCCGAGGTTAACGCCAGTGCCCCGCAACGCCTCGCCTCATCATCAATCGGCAAAGGACGCCGTGAGTTGTGCAAGCGACAAACGCTTCGTACCTTCTAGTTGTTTGTCATCTGTATAATAGCTTTATTTTGGGATGATTTATTAGTGTGTTCCTTCTTCGAGTTTATAGCTTTAGGTATAATGTGTGATTTCCTTTCGTGTGCAATTAAACATGTGTGTGCTTAACGATCTCGCCTCGTCCATTCTTTCTCGTCGACCGGTGTCCGGAGATCCGTGACAAAAATAAGTGGCGAGCCTGCCAGGATTCTTTTTTCTTATTTTTTGTTGTGGATCTCACGGATTTCTCTTCGGCAGGGAGGATGGACCTGGCGAAGATTTTAGAGCTGGCAGTACAGCTAGGCTTGTCGGGTGAAGAAGCCATAGCCCTCTATGAGCGCGAAGTAAAGAGGCAGAGAGATGAGCGGGTGCGGGCACGTGAGGAGAGGCGCGAACAGGAGGAACGCGAGATAAGGAGGATAGAACGCGAGAAGGAGGTTATTCTGCGGAAACAACGGACTATGGAAACAGATAATGAGAGGAGCACAGATAATGGGGGCTCCATAGGAGAGACAGAACCTCCTAGGTCAACGGGAGTCTGTCCAGTGTCGATGACATTGCTTCACGACAGAAGAGACGAGCTGGACACAGACTTGTCCCGATCTGAGCGGGTAGCTTTAGATCAAGGCGGAGAGCGCGAACCGAGGTTGGAAAGATCCCCAGATGTTAGACCGGACATAGGAATGCCAATGGTGGATCTACAGCGTGAATATGGAGAGCTTGAGGCTCACAGCTGTGATCTGGTAGAGCACAGGGGTAGCCACTATGAGAGTGGTATAAAAAGAAAGCGAGTTAGCGATTTCTGCGCAAAATGAGGCGGACAAGGATGCGGCATGCAGTTGCTGCAATTCAGTCGGTAATGAGAGATGTGCTGACGGTGTTGATGAGGGAGCTGAGGAAACGGTCGCGGTTTTGAGTGGTATCGCAGAAATCGAGAGGAGCACATCGCTGAAAAAGTGCACGGCTTCAAGGAAGAAACACACGGCATAAGCAAGAGGTAGCAGTACTGGAGAGTGTGAGGATTATTGACTTGGCTGAGAGTCACTGTCTTGGTCAATCAAAACAAAGTAGAAAGAGAACCACCCCGAAAATTAAGCAGAGATACCCAGCTGCTAAGAGAGGTGTGCGAAATGTCAGCCGTGAATATGTTGTCAGGATGCGACCTAGAAGAGTAGTGTGGATGAGACGTTCCGTGATTGTTAAGAACAGCAGCAAAGCCAGCGTTTGTACTGAGCGTTCGCAACGGCGCGCAGAAAGAAAACAAGGAAGAAGGTCGCGTAATGCTCGCAAAGTGCGAAAGAGAATTCTTAAGCTTGAAAGGTCTAATTGGTTGACAGTCATAAAAAAGAGAAAGGAATTGTGAGGAACTGCTAAGTCTGTTCATAGAGAATATTTCGATGTTGACTTACAAATTTGGTTCATAAAGTTATTGGGAACGACATGAACTGTGAGTACATGCAGTGTGTTGTATAGTGTTCCCGATACGGTGCAAAGACATAGACAGTGACAGTGGTGATATGCATAATTGTTTTGGGTGGACAGTCGCGGTTATATTGTGTCAGTGGTGTAGTTTGAGTGCGTTCAAGACAATGGTGGCACTGGAAGATGAGTGTAGTGATGTAAGGTCAGCGTGAGACTGAGAGCAGAAAACATCGGATTGGTCCTCGTCGGAAGACATCGGCGGAGGTTCTGAGCAGTTTTCTGTAGGAGAAAACTCTTGAAGAGGGGGGCCATTGTCACATTTAGGAGGTGACAGGAGAAAATGTGAGAGAAGAAGAGGAAAACGGCAAGTATGGTAGGAAGACGAGAAGACGATGAAAACGAAGTCGAAGATATAAAAAGGAAGGTGACGTGGACAAAGGGGCCCTGGGTGTTCCATCGTGAGCGCGTGAGCTGGACACGAGCGTCGCCGGCCTGTGTTCCGGGCGCTCCAGCTCTCGTTCTGCGGCAACGCACCGTAGACTCCGGCTGGCCAAAGGACCGGAGGAGAAGCACGAGGACCCGCAGCGGCCTGGGAGCGCCATCGGCCTGTGCACCGAGCGCTACGCCCTACGGCACCGCACCGTAGGCCTCACGTGAGCCAGTTCCTGAGAGACGCTGGCCAGCTCAAGTACCCTGCGACGCGCAGGTCAGTCACCTCCAAGCTCTCCAACCTCAACTACAACGCCAGTTCGCGTTCCCTACTGGAGAAGGACGACGACCCCGACTCGGACGCCGAGGTTAACGCCAGTGCCCCGCAACGCCTCGCCTCATCATCAATCGGCAAAGGACGCCGTGAGTTGTGCAAGCGACAAACGCTTCGTACCTTCTAGTTGTTTGTCATCTGTATAATAGCTTTATTTTGGGATGATTTATTAGTGTGTTCCTTCTTCGAGTTTATAGCTTTAGGTATAATGTGTGATTTCCTTTCGTGTGCAATTAAACATGTGTGTGCTTAACGATCTCGCCTCGTCCATTCTTTCTCGTCGACCGGTGTCCGGAGATCCGTGACAGTCCCCTCCTCACCTAGTCGCGCTTCAATCGTACGGCGGGCGTTGATGTCTGTGTCGATATGTTCTCGGCCACTTTTCGTTCCAAGTTTCGCGACCGATATAATTTGACCATGCCTTGTTCGGAGCCGTAAAAACGACGTTGTCGAACGAAGGTGTCGTGTACCAGCTCCCCCTGTCGTGTGGGGAATCCTACGTGGGGCAGACGGGGCGGTGCCTCAACGACAGGCTTAGAGAGCACAAAAACAATGTTAAGAAGCGGGGCGACGGTTTGTTAACCGCGCATTGCCTCACCTGTGTTTGATAAGTGCTTGGTTATACGCATGCACAAAGATGAAACTACGCGGTTGATCATGGAATCGGCTAGAATACATAAGCTAGGTCAGGAATGTGTCAGCGCACCATCATTATCATTATCTAGAAAAGAATTGTCATTTCTTCATGCCACCACATTTGCGCATGCCTGCAGTGTCCGCCATTTTCATGTATATATTCATTGATCCGGCTTCCAATAAATCATTGTTGAAAGTTAGCGCTCGAGGGTGTTCTCCCTGTCCCGTCCTCGTCACTTCATTGCCGCGTTTACCCTTATGATTATGATGTCTTAATCACTCACCAAAATGATGTCTCCAACCATTGTAAGATGTCTGCCGCTACAGAAAAAGCAATTGTGAAGACAGCTATCAAATAGCGCATTTCCGAAATTTTGAAGGTTATATATATATATATATATATATATATATATATATATATATATATATATATATATATATATATATATATATTGTTAAAAAAAATATATATCAAGCACGTAGGAAAAATTGTTCTCGTAAGGACTGGCGTTTCGGCCGCGGGACCGGCCTTCGTCGGAGTGATGCACACATGCCACATCAACGCAATATAAGACGACCAATGACTTAGCGTAGCACTATTATTGGCTGACAAGCGATTGTTAAAAGCACGTGGTGAACAGTACGCGTGATAGGACAAGAAAACTGGAATGTACGCATGCGTATTTGCGGGCGAAAACGGAGTGCAAAAAATAAAGCGACAGTATATATGCGTCACCAAAACGAAAATACGTGATAGGTTCAACTGAGCACAGATTATTGATCAACATAAGCGCGTGCGCACCATCTCGTCATGATCCGAGAGAAAATGAAATGAAATAGGGAACTAATCTATCTGCGTAAAAATCTAGCGGTAATAATAACGGGGGGAAGTCAAGAGGAACTAAATGGGTAGAAAGGAAAGTTTGCCAGCACTTTCATTCATACCACAAGTGACGGCCTTAAATTTATAGATTAAATACGATTCTCGAAGCTCTCTTTCGCGGTGGGAACGGAAACCAGATTGAAGGATTGGAGCTGTAATATTATCAAATGAGTGGCCCGGAATGCGCACGGGTTTTGATAGCGGAGGGTTCGGAATAGTGGCAGCATGACACTTATGGTTGTTAAATCGGTATCTGAAGGGCGTTTCTGTTTGTCCAATGTACTGTAAATTGCAGACAGAACACTCGAGCAAATAGATACAGTTGTAGGTGTCACACGTGAAATTACCTTTAATCTTATAGAAGAATTCGGAAGCAGTGCTTTTAGCAATATCTGACATTTTCATATGCGCGCAGACCTTGCATCGCGGCTTCTTGCAAGGTCGACAACCGACATTATCGGGAACGCTTGTCTTAGAAGAAGTTAGGATATCATGCAGATTACGAGACCGTCTGAAGACTACCCGAGGTGGCACTGGAAAGATTAATTTAAGATTAGCACTCTGCGCTAGTATGTTGAAATGCTTTTTAAGAATTGAAGAAACGTTTGGCACCGATGCTGAGTGTGTTAGGACCAGGTTACTTTGTGCCTGAACTGACGGTTGCTTCTTAGCGCGGAACAAATCCTTGCGATTAAGTGCATCGGCTCTTTTAACGGCATCCTCAACAATGCGGGGTGGGTATTCCTGTTGGATTAAAGCTTGGCGGAGTTGTTCACAGTTTTCACGAAAGTCTGACTGCCCTGAGCAAATTCTCTTAAAGCGGAGCGCCTGACTATACGGTATACTCGTTTTCCAATGTCTTACATGCGAACTTTTAAAGTGAAGATAACGGTGCCTGTCTGTAGGTTTCCTGTAAAGCTTGGTGGTTAGTTTGTTGTCAGATATGGCAACTGTGACGTCCAGAAAATTAATGGTAGAACGAGAGTATTCATACGAATACGAAATAGATTGGTGAACGGTGTTGAAATCAGCTATGAAGGCTAAAAGTTCATTTTCACCATGGGGCCAGATGAGAAAAATGTCATCTATAAATCGCTTATAATAAAGTGGCTTTAACGCGCGATTTCTAATGAAGTCATTTTCCAGAACCGACATGAAAAGACTAGCGTAATTAGGTCCAATACGAGTGCCCATTGATGTTCCACTTACTTGAAGATAATTAGAGCCGTTAAATTCAAAATTATTAAGCTGTAAGATTAATTTCAATAAGGTAGCTAATGTATCACTTCCAATGGGTTTTTCATCAGACGATCCTTCGTACGCATGAACTACTGCCTGGATGCCGTCGCTATGGGGTATATTGGTATACAGTGAAACCACGTCTAAAGTCACGAGCAGGGAATTATCTGGTATAACGAGGTCATCAACGTCCAACAAGAAATGGTTTGTGTCCTTGAGATAGGACGAGAATTTACATGGAAGACTACTGATTATTACATCAACGTAGCGGGAAAGTTGCTCCGTAACGGTGCCAATGCCCGAAACAATGGGGCGACCAAGACAGTTTTCTTTATGTATTTTGGGCAGCAAATAGAACCTGCCAGGGACGGGACTGAGCGGGACGAGAGAACGTACTGCCTTGTCGCCTAATTGATTTGATTTTACGAGGTCATTGATAGTATCTTGTACTGCTTTAAACTCTTCTGTGGGATCATAGTCTAGGTGCTTATAAAAAACCGGATTGTTAAGCTGTCTATGGGCTTCGCTTATATAATCTGTTTTGCTCATAATTACAACGGCACCACCTTTGTCGGCTGGCTTTATCACGATATCACTGCGTTTAGCCAGTGACGCAATAGCTTTCCTTTCCTCAAATGAAATATTAGATTTAAACGATTTTTGCTTTTCGTAGGCTTTAAGGACATCGTGTTGGACGGCTTCAATATACATGTCTAGGTATTTGTCACGTTGCACTGGAGGTGTCCAACGTTTGTTGCTAAACATAACTGGTTGAGTGTCACTAGTTGACGGACAGTTATGGAAATATTCTCGTAGGCGCATGTTACGTGAAAAATTCTCTAAATCCTTAGCCAATTGGAAATCATCATATCCGCCTGTTGCAGGACAGAAGGTGAGGCCCCGTGACAAGACGCGCAGTTCGTCCCTATTTAAGCTAACATGCGAAAGGTTTACTACGTTGGTGGACGGCGGCGTGCTATCCTCTAGCTCAGGAAACGAGTTTGTCGGGACTGCCGTTATTATCTGTTTTGGAAACAAGGAGCGGTTCACGTCATCACGGAGCAACTTTTTACATTTTTTGTTGTAAATCTCGTTTAGCTTCTTTACTTTATATCTTTCCAATTCGGCAATTTCATGCGCACTGAGGTCACTACTCGCGTACAGTTGTCGTTCTGTGTTTAGAGAGTCTTTTAAAGCATGCTGGTAATGGTTCTGAACAATACGGGTAAGATCCAAAGAGGCCTTTGTAAGGATTTCGCGCCATTCACCGATATTTTTAGCGGACATATGGCTCGTGGCTGCTTTTACAGAAAGACTAAGTCCCCTAGGTGCAACGCGAGCCGCCAAGTATGCACTAAGGGTTGAAGCATGCAGTTCGTTTCGGATGCGCTTTTCCACTGTTTTTCTCAGCTTTAAGGATGCACTGGAGGTATTCGCCTTTTCGGCACAAGGCTCACCTAGTCAGTTTGTCGCTTTGTTTTGTTGCCGAGTCTTTCGGGAAGTGGTCCGCGTGGTGCTTTGCGTTGCTGGTTGGGGCGGTCTAGGTCGTAGTCTGGTTCCTAGTGGACGCTGATCTGGCAGAGGGTCTGGTTGATAGGTTGGTGGGCTAGTTGAGGATACGGTAGCGGAAGTCGTCAGCTGCTGCACTGACGGGTTCAGGTCCACTGTACAGTGCACGGGAGCAGGGGGGCCTGAGTGGTGGGTCGGTTGGTTCGATGAAAGTCGAGTTCCTGGCGAAAACGGCGCTGGTGGTGATCGCTGCGGTATCGTTGCACTTAAGGCAGGGAATTCACTGGGACTAGGAAAACTTGAGGCATTGAGTGACTGGCTTGCTGAATGCCGAGAGCACGTTGGGTCTATCGGCAGGCAAGGAGCAGTGTCTTTCCAAAAGGAAGAAAACGCATTTGTTGTTCCAAAGCACAGTCTCTGGAGGTGCGTAGCCATTAACGCGACGCCCTCGAAACAAGGATGGATGCCATCAGCAGCGAGAACGCGAGCGGAAGGCAACCATTCAAAACCATGGTCGATGAAATACACGAAACTGGAACGCCGGCAGAAGTTTTGTAGTAGGCTATTGAAAGCGCAGGCCTCGCGATTGCAGTGACGAACAAGGCTATCATTTCGCTTACCATAATGACGATTCGTAGCTCTAGGCAGGACCAGGCTGGCGTACACACGACTGATGCCTGGTCGTTCCTTGGCTATGATGTGAAGTAGGTCACGGTAGTTGTCGAAGGTTACACGTCCGGTAGAGAAGGTCAAGTCATTGGTACCCACATTGAGGATGAGGGTTGTAGTTGACGATGGCACAAAGTCCAGGAGCACACGCGCGTCAGTTATGCGGGCTCCAGACTGCCAGACAAAAGCTGGAGTAGCGGTGCGGTTAGGGTCAAAGTGGTGGAAGAGGTACTTGACTTGGGGAGTCGCCTAATATATATATATATATATATATTGTAAGGAAACAGACAAGAGACAATGCCCTTGCTACGGGCCGGCTGTTCTTTATCTGGTCTTCCTCTTCCTCTGCCTCGGTCAAGCTGCCCGCGCGCCCAGAAACCCAGCGTCGTTCTTGATCATGACACTCGGCCATGACTGCGAGCGCGCTTCTGCCAAAAATATCTCCGATGGCCGGCACTGGCTGTTTCTCAGTGGCCGAACTCGGCCACGCTGGAACTTCGCCTGGCAATTTGTCGAAGATGGTTCCGGTGGCCGCCACTGGCTATGTCGCCGTGGTCGTTCGCTGTGTCACTGCAGATGCTGGGCCTTGGTTGGTACCTTTGTCAATGACGACTCTGGGGGACGGCATTGGCTGTGTCGTGGTGGTCTACGACCTCGGCCACTCTGTGACTTGGCAGGGAAAGCTGTCTGGTTCTCCCCTGGTGGAAGGATTTCGCAGTTTCGTGGTAGTAGGTAGTTGTTCTCTGACATGCGGCTTGGCAAGGAATATTCTCGGTGATGGTTCAGGCGGGCGGCTGTGACTGTATCGGCATCGTCGCCGGTCCATCGCGCGAGGCTGGCCCTTGTCTCGCCATCCTTGGGACAAGGTAGGCAACGGTGGATCAGGTGACACAACATGCACCACTAAACATGGCCTCTGCGCATTTTGCAGCGGGATGTTCGGCGTTTGGGTGTCCTACTAGACGTCTGCGTCAACATGGAGTCAGGTTCCCGCGTTTATCTGCGATACGGCTTGTGTTTTTGCGAAGTTGTCGCTGTGGGGCTCCCTAACGCTCCTGAAGCTGCTCTGCGCACAGGCGGGAGATCCTTGTCGGAAGCTGTTCCAATAGGATGTGGCTTGTGCTGCGCGGTCTCAGACTCCTCACAAACCTTGGCGTCTAGTGAAAAGTCGTCTCTTAGCAAGTGATTAAGGGGTTTATCTTCGGCCAGTGAATGCGTCGCACGTAGATCCTCGTACGCCGTCCTCGAATGGTGGCGTACGTGCTTCCGGCCGTAGCAGGGTCCTGGCGTCCATTGTCGCGGAAGCGTGGACGGCGTTCCTTAGACGTAGAGACCCGCAACGCCGACGAGCCAGGAGCACGTAGAGGTGGCTTCAGCCGCAAGGCTCAGTTGTCGAATTGCACCATTGTAAGGAAACAGACAAGAGACAACGCCCTTGCTACGGGCCGGCTGTTCTTTATCTGGTCTTCCTGTTCCTCTGCGTCGGTCTAGCTGCCCGCGCGCCCAGAAACCCAGCGTCGTTCTTGATCATGACACTATATATATATATATATATATATATATATATATATTGCCGCGCCCAATGTGTGCAGCCAACGAAGGCGATGTGCGCTCCTAGTCTCGCGGAACGGGACATTGACCAAAGAAGACGTGTTTGTGTGTTATGTTTTCGCTTTGGCTGCTGCATAAAACGGGCCGTTTGTCCTTGTGTCAAACATCTCGGTGTTCTGTTTACGGCGTACCGCGACACTGGTGAAGGTGCTGGACTGCAAGCCTGCCTGATGCTCCACCTTCGATCTGGGAGCCGTTCATCGTGTCCTGACACGCCGTCACCTGTTACGACTCCAGTGTACCGCTTCAGTCGCCGGTTGCTAGGCCTCACTCCTGAGCTGACCTCCTTGGAGGAACCGTCTGCGAGGCATTTCGTACCTCTGCCAATGGCCAACAACAGCCAGCCACAGGTCGTACATGACAGCTCCACTCCCAATCCGGCACAGGTAACGCTTCTTCAGCCACTTGTACCTGATCGCTTCAGTGGTGCCCCACATGAAGACGTTGAAGATTGGCTTGACCATTAAGAACGGGTTGCCGACATCAATCAGTGAAAGGCTCAACGGAAGCTCGCCCGCGCGTACTTCACTCTCGATGACAGCTCTTACACGTGGCTTGAGAATGGAGAAGGCCGGATATTGACATGGAATGATTTTCGGCAGCAGCTCATTGACACCTTTGCTAGCGTCGATCTTCGAGAGCGTGCTCAGCGTTGCTCGATTCAAGAATCCAGAAACCTAATGAAACTGAGGTAATGTTTGCCGAGGACATGACACGCCTGTGTCGTAGGGCTGATCCCAACATGTCCGAGGACAAGAAGTTACGCTACCTTATGCGCGGCGTGAAACAGCAATTGTTCGCCGGACTTGTGCTCAATGCCCCAAGTACCGTGGCCGATTTTATAAGAGAAGCGACTGCCATTAAGCGCGCTCTGCATCAAAGATCCAGGCAGTACGATCGCTTGTCCACTACCACCCCAATAAACGCCGCTTCACTGACTCTGGACAATCAGAGCTCCCTGCTTGACCTGATCAGGGAAACTGTTCGAGAAGAAATTCAGAAGCTTTGGGCTCTGACAATGGATACACCCGCGGCCGCAGTTGCCGCAGTCGTACGTGACGAACTTAGGCATGTATTCTCCACAGTTGATCCTGGTCGCGAGCAGCGTCACATGAGTTACGCCGATGCTGTCCGCTGTCCACCACCATTACGCCTATCGCGTCGTACAACTACCCGCCTACAGCCGCACCTTTGTCACAACCTCAGCAAAAGGCCTTGAGACGTCCGCTCATGACGACGATGGCTTCATGTCGCCAGCCATCACTTGCCGCGCCTTGCTCACCCCCCACAAGCGGACACTATGGGACGCCCGCAATTTCGCAAAACGGACGCTTGGCGTACTGTCGATCGACGCCCCCTCTGCTTCAACTGCGGTGGTGCCGGCCATATAGCTCGCTATTGCTGGCACCGTGACACATCGTTTCGCCCTCCTCGGCCATGGTACGACGGTCGCCGCGCCAACGGCGACGACATTGTTCGCCATGACGACGCTGGTTTTCAAGGACCTCCAATGACGCGGTCTCCCTATAGGAGTCGCTGCCCGACCACCAACCCGACTTAGGCCACCGGTCAGGCTCTCCATTCCCTGCACAGTTGTCGTCACCGAATCGGCGTACTTTTGCTGACCTTCGTAGGACGAGGTCGCCCAACCCACGCCGGGGAAACTAAAGGCGGCGACCTCTCGGGTTAAGGTCGCAGCCCGACCACAAGCGGAAAAAAAAGCCCCCCAATACTGCCGCTACAGGACAACCTGACGCCGACGAATATTACCAGCGACGAAATTGTGAGCGCCGACTTCAATGTATTTGTTGATGGACAGCAGGTGACGGCCTTAGTCGATACAGGTGCTGATTTTTTTCATTATAAGTCAAGACCTCGCGGCTCGTCTTAGGAAAGTCAAAACGCCGTGGACAGGACCATATATAGGAACTGCGGGCGGTCAATTACTGCTCCCTACTGAAATATGCACAGCAAGAAGCAGCATACGAGATTCTTCTTTCGTCGCGACTTTCATCGTTCTCTCAGAGTGCTGCAAATATTTAATTATAGGAATGGACTTTCTCAGGGAGCATGATGCTGTAATCAACAACCCGGACCGCATGGCTTCGTTTTACAAGAGTCCTGGTCTGACTGATTCTTCATCACCGGAGCACATCTCCTTTTGTCTTAGTGACGACGATATAGTTGTCCCGCCTCGTTCGTGTACCCTTGTTTCAGTGTCAAGTGACGTACCGTTCGACGGTGAAGGAGTCGCAGACCGACTAACCTCGCTGCTTTTCACTCACGGGATTTCATTCGCACGAGGAATAGTCCATGTCACCAACGGCCGCACAAACTTGCTGTTGACCAATTTCACCACAGAGCGCCAGCACCTTCCTAAGGGCACAGCTTTGGCATATTTTGACGGGATAGAAGATGTTCGCGACTGCTTTTCAGCACTCGAAGCAACGCCTAAACAAGATCCACATGACCTTGCACCTATTCTTGACGTCAGCCCTATTTTACCCCAGCAGGAGCGAGAACGCCTTCTAGCGCTGCTAGCCGAGTTCCACGACAGCTTTGCGTCGACCTCAAAAGTTAGCCGGACATCCCTTACCAAGCACCGAATCATCACAGCGGACACAGCGAGACCAATCCCTCAAAATCCGTATCGTGTGGCTTCAAAAGAACGAGAAGCGATAGGACAGCAGGTACGCAAAATGCTTGAAGACGACGTGATTCAACCGTCAAAGAGTCCCTGGGCGTCACCTGTTGTTCTAGCCAAGAAGAAGGACGGCAGCCTGCGTTTCTGCGTGGACTATCGAAAGCTAAATCAGGTGATAAAGAAAGACGTGTACTCGCTTCCCCGCATAGATGATTCGCTCGACAGGCTTCGACACGCACGTTACTTCTCTTCCATGGACTTAAAGAGTGGATATAGGCAAACTGAAGTAGACCCCAGGGATCGTGAAAAAACCGCTTTCGTGACGCCAGACGGACTGTACGAATTTAAGGTCTTACCATTGGGCTTATGCTCCACGCGTGCCACTTTTCAGCGTCTCATGGATACCGTGCTCTCGGGACTTAAGTGAAAAACCGGCCTAGTATATCTTGACGACGTAATTGTGTTTTCTGCAACGTTTGACGAACACCTTGGATGGCTGCAGGTGGTTCTGCAGGCCATACGGTCCGCAGGCCTGACGCTCAAGCCCGAGAAGTGTCACTTTTCCTTTGAGGAACTACAGTTTCTCGGCCATGTCGTCAATTACGTAGAAGTTCGTCCGGATCCTGAGAAGGTTGCCGCAGTCGCACAGTTCCCTATACCACTAGATAAAAAGGCTGTCAGGCGTTTTCTGGGCCTCCGCGCGTGATATCGGCGGTTTATACCAGATTTTGCACGCATTGCGTCGCCTTTAACTCGCCTCACGAGAGATGACATCGCATTTGTTTGGGGCGAGGAACAGGAAGCTGCTTTCAATGATTTGCGGCAACGTCTACACATGCCCCCAGTTCTTGCACATTTCGATGAGACAGCCCCTACAGTGCTCCATACTTTCGCCAGCAATTTTGGTCTAGGAGCTGTGCTTGTGCAGCGCCAGGAAGACGAGGAAAGAGTGATCGCTTACGCAAGCAGAACTCTGTCACGCACAGAGCCTAATTATTCAACAACTGAAAAAGAATGCCTCGCCGTGTTATGGGCAGTTATGAAATTTCGCTCATATTTGTACGGCCGCCCATTCAAGGTTATCAGAGACCACCATTCGCCGTGTTGGTTGACAAGCCTTAAAGATCCTTCCGGGCGATTAGCACGCTGTAGCCTTAGACTACAGGAGTTCGATATGACGATTGTTTACAAGTCGGGAAAACGACACACGGACGCCGATTGCCTGTCTCGATCACCGATAAAGTCGGCTACTTCTCTGGATGAAGAGACGGCATTCCTCGGAATCCTCGACACGTCAACAATCGCAGACCAACAACGAGACGATCCTGAGCTACTTGGCCTGAATAATTATTTAGAAGGACGAAGCCAGAACGCGCCCAAAGTATTTGCGAGAGGATTATCGTCATTTTGTTTGCGAAACAAAGTCCTTTACAAAATGAACTTCTCGTCAGACGGGTCCACATACCTGCTTGTCGTCCCTACTGCCCTTCGTTCAGAAGTATTGCAAGCGTGCCACAACGAGGTCACCTCTGGGCATTTAGGCTACACGCGCACACTGAGCAGAGTTCGAGAGAGGTACTACTGGCCAAGACTTGCCGCTGCCATGAAACATCACGTTTGGACCTGCCTCGATTGCCAGTGGCGCAAGTCACCTCTGACGCAACCAGCCGGTTTGTTACACCCATGCAGGTCCCGCCAATGCCGTTTGACCTGATCGGAATGGACTTCCCGGGTCCACTTCCTGCCTATAGTGCTGGTAACCACTCGGGTATGTGGCGACCGACTACCTTACTCGCTACGCCGAGACAAAAGCCATCCAGAGAGGCACAGCAGATGAGGTGGCCCGATTTTTCATAGAGAAAATTGTGTTGAGACACGGTGCACCATCGATCGTTATAACAGATCGCGAAACCGCATTCACTGCAGTGCTTTTAGATCATGTGTTGGTGCTCAGCGGTACTACACATCGTAAGTCGACAGCCTACCATCCACAAACCAGCGGGCTGACCGCGCGGCTGAACAAACCCCTGGAAGACATGCTTTCAATGTATGTGGACATAGAACACAAAGACTGTGAGGAAATTCTACCTTATATAACGTTTGCTTACAATACTGCTGAGCAAGAAACCACACGGATGACCCCATTCCGCCTTGTTCATGGACGAGAAGTAAGGAACATGTTGGACGCGATGCTGCCACACGAATGCGAAGACGTTGAAACGAGTGCCGGCGCGTTCACCCAACGCGCAGAGGAAGCCAGGCAGCTCGCACGTGTGCGAATATACCTACAGCAAGAGCACGACTCAAGTCGCTATAATCTACGCCATACACCTGTGACCTACGAAACCGGCGACAGGGTATGGGTGTGGACGCCTGTACGAAGACGGGGACCATCCGAAAAGCTGCTCAGAAAATACTTTGGACCTTATCGAGTGCTGCAAAGACTAAGTGACGTCACCTATGAGGTCGTCCCGGATAGCCCCCACTATACAAGACGTCGCCAGCACCGACCTGAACTTGTGCACGTAGTACGCTTCAAACCGGATGTAAGCGAGTGACTGCGAGGGAGTGTCGCTTGTACAAAGCCACCTTATGCGCGAATGACTGACTCGACTATAGCATCGGGGTGATGCTCTTCTAGGGGGAGGCAAATGCCGCGCCCAAAGTGTGCAGACGACGAAGACGTTGTGCGCTCCGACAGTCTCGCGGAACGGGACATTTACCGAAGAGGAAGACGTGGTAGTGTTTTATGTTTTCGCTTTGGCTGCTGCATAAAACGGGCCGTTTGTCCTTGTGCCAAACATCTCAGTGTTCTGTTTACGGTGTACCGCGACATTCTAAATAACCTGTCTCCTGTTTACGGTGCACCTGTTTACGGTGTACCGCGACAATCTAAACTCCGTCTTACTGCCTACCCGTGATGCTTCAATCTCACTAAGTGTCAGTGACGCAGGACATGTCTGCCCAAAGCATGGCATATTACGCTGATGTAATATGCCATGCTATAGCAGAGAGAAATATTTACCTAGTTATTGTTGTCATACAATGGCTGTCAAATAAGAGATTCAACAACAGCGAAACTGGTGGTGTTTGCTTTCGTCAGTCTAACGCTTTTTGATGTTTAACAAGTCTTTCATACATGTTGTTGATGTTAAGCTTTGAGGTGGTAGTATAGTTCTCTTGCATCTTCACCACACCACTTTTACACCAGGTTTACAAAGAAACCTTCGCTTAAGATTCTCCGATATGTTGTATCTCTGCTATTTATTAAATGCGCTTTGTTAAGCTTTGAGGTGGTAGTATAGTCAGAACTTTTTATAACCACAAAATATCGCGTGACAGAGGTGTGACTACGGTAATTCGCATGCCATTTGTGGGCTAAATGTTGCTTTCTTCCTATAGGAGTATTTGCCCAATTTCTGTGGCACATACGCGTTTGTGATGACGATATTTTTCTCATAGGCCGTACAGATTTTTGTGGCGCATAACCGTTTGCTGGAGTAACTGTTACGTTCGTTTTTAGTGGACCAGTGGTGAGTAGTTACTCAATGTTTGTGCCGAATACCTGTTCATGATGTCCACACGAGTTACCACTGATCCAGGGCATGGAAGGCTCTACCAAGAACAGCTTCGCTGTTAAAAAAAAAATCAATTTTTCTGCAAGGCCGAGGTAATGAATGCTATAGCAACAAATCGTTTTGCTATGCAAAGTAAGGCTAGCAGCTAACCCGTTTGGGTTCAATCTCGCGTAACTCTACAAAATGCTGTTTTAAGCAAATACAGCCGCTCAAGGGCTGTCTCGTCTCAACGCGAAATAAGCGGTGAGAGCGCAATGAATACGAATGTATACGAGCCGCATGGTGATGTATGTCCACCTAGCGCTCGCGATCGCTTCCGTATTTTTGCGATAGCAATTATGTGGACACTCTAGATAGGTTCTTGCCGTCGGGGTCACCGCGGGCACCGCCATCGCCGTCATTTTCCGTACAAGGTCTAAATGAATAAGATCCCCTTTGAAATTGTATGATTTACCCTCGCGAGCGGGGTCGACGAACGCGGTTCAAGCAGGGATGAAACGAGCCAATCCATGTCCATTGCACGGAGGGCGCATGCGATAGCATCGCCCTCCGTGCAACGAGGTTTGCCCTTGGTTGCTACTCAAGCAGAGATGAAACTCCCCGCCCGTCTTGAAGACGCATAAAACAGCGTGGAGGGGAGGGGGGGGGTGTTTTGCTCGAGTAGCCACTATAAACTTTGATTTCAAGAGTGGGGTCACGATCGCTGGTGCGCGCGCTATCTCGGCAGACATCACCAACCGGCTGGCATACCTTTCTACGAGCTGGGCTCTCAACAAGGAGAGACTGCGTAAAAAGTGTTCCTCTCCGTGTAGCAACCATATTCTCATAGATCTGCCATTTTGAGAGTTACGCGTGGTGTATGAATGTTCCGATGTGCCACGCCACAGCAAAATGATGTATATAAATAAATGAATGTCACTTTTAACTATTACCTGTTAGAAATAATGAAACAAATTCCCTGTTAGGTACGAAGTATGTATAAAACAAGCATTCAACGCAGTATTATTTATTTGCTACATATATAAAGCTTTAATAAAATTATTCTGTAAAAATGACCAAAAGAAAAACCACGAGTGATTACACAGAAGGCCATCATAAAACGGCGCACTTGTTGCCGAAGTGACTAGTGCACAACGGGGACACAACACTTCTGGTGACGACCGCATTTGATCTTGTCGTGCACAAGCCCGGCGCATGGTTTTTTCGCATCTTGACAAGTGCCATGCATGGACTTACAGGTTCCTTTTTCCTCTGCGGGGCAAGAAAAACTTGATTAGATTAAAATGCTCTGCGACCGTTGGAATACCGAGCGCTTGCATATTTTATTACTTTTTTCCACCTTTGGCGCTTTCAGATGTCCCGTACCGCATTTTATGCTGACATATCACGACGTTTATGCTTACGTGACCTAGTCATTCGGTTTAGATAATAGTTCATAAGTAGTACAGATGGTCACGCCATGTACTGCATTCTTCACAAATCATGCGAATAGTTATGAACTAAGTATTTTTTTACAACGTTGAAATTAATCTACTTCATATGCTTCAGTGCCCCTCACAAAGAGCAGGGTGTAACCTGCAGGAGGACAGGCACATTGTGTTCCTAAATGAATTAGGCCTCGTGTTCATGTAATTCCTTGAATCACAGTCCCAACTTGCGACTACGCTGTATAATACCCAGCGGGTAAACTTACTGTAAAAATTGTTTACTGCCTTCTCATTTAGAGTGAAACTGGGCAATTCTGACGTCTAATGCGGTTGCTTCTAGGCTGCTGCTAGGCTTTAAGAACGTGATGCTACGTTGTTTCTAGGCTGATTATACGTTCTTGCTAGGCTTTAGCTACGTGATGCTTGGTTGTTTCTATTTCTATGTTGCTTCTAGGTTGTTGCTAGGCTTTGGCAAGGTGATGCTAGGTTGTTTCTAGGTTGCTTCTAGATTGTTGCTAGGCTTTAGCGAGGTGATGCAAGGTTGTTTCAAGGTTGTTGCTAGGCTTAATTGAGGTGATCTTAGATTGTTTCTAGGCTTTTGCTAGGCTTTAGCGATGGGATGCTAGGCTGCTTCTAGCTTGTCTCTAGGCTTTAGCGAGGCGATGCTAGCTTGTTTTTTGGTTGATTCTCAGTGCAGAGAAGATCGAGCTAAACGACAGAAAGTCACAGACATGACACGGATGTACAAACTTCAGTGACAAGGGGTCGCCAGAACAACAGGAATTTTCAGAGAGAGAGAAAGATTCATGCATACTGACACACACACAGATTCCAAATTCTTTAGAACTTCACACGAGGTGGAGTCTGATTACACAAATAAAATAAATAGCAAATAAATAGAGCGAGATAAGCGCAGCTAGGAGTTAGATTCGAAAAAAAATCAATGAACAAAATACAAGAAAAGACGGAGTGTGAAAGATACGAACGCGATTCCTATACTAAAAGGAGAGATCCATCCGCTTCTGGACGGAAGCAGCATATGGGCACGGACGCCGGGTGGAAGCGCTGTTTCTGCGTTCAACGTATTATGTTCTTAAAGCGCGACAAAAGCCGCCAGCTGCGCGCTCACCCTTGCGCCTGTGGGGATGGGAGTTCGACGACGTCATCAACTGACGTCGTCGGTCGGTCAAAGGTGGGCGGATCACGGAGGCAGTGCAATCGGTGCAACCGGTGGGCCGATCCCACTGGCTGTGCGGAAAACGTGAGTGAAGCGGTGCGTCTTCCGTACTTCTTTTTAGGAGTATGTCGTGTCGAGGCGTTGCGTTGGCGTGATAGTGCGTTGATAGTACGGGTCAAACGCTCATTGTGAGAACGCCCAAGGAGGAGCGCGCTTACGAAAGACAGTAGCTAGAATTGAGCCGGGAGTACGGCCGTGATCTACGATGGTGATCCCATTTTTAGAGTGGAATGGTTGCAGCTTTTTTTTTAAAAGCGAAGCAGTTCTAGTCATTATCATGAACCGTCACGCACCCTTTGCACCCTCTTCTTTTTCTTCGTCCCCTTCTTCGCCTTCTGCGTCACTCTCCGAACACGTGCGCTGATTTGTCCAGCGTATAGCAAAGGGGAAGCACAAAGCGAAGGAGAGATGCGACGACGAGGCGGAGGGCGAAGAAAAGAAGAGAGAAAAAAAACAAAGAGACAGAAAGAAAGATTTGAAGCAAGAGAAAATCTTGGCGAAAAACAATTCCTGATGAGGTGGCGGGATTCGAACCCACGTACCCACAATCCGATGTTGAGCGTCTTTTTTTTATTACCAGCAACATTAGCGGACACTTCCTACAATAACAAACACAACTGCAGCAATGTTCAGGCACGCTCATAGAACATAGTGTAGCCTTGTATAGCAAGGAGGTAAAATAGGGAAGTGAGGGTAAGGAGGAGGGGAGCGAGTTAAGCATCTTATATAAGCAGACGGAAAGAGAGAAATAGAGAGAAACAAATAGAGAAACAGAGATAACGAAAGAAATAGAAAGAAAGAAAGAGAGAGATAGAGAAAAAAAGATAAAAAGAAAAAAGGAAACAAGCGACAAATAGCGATAGTGAGACAAAGAGAGGAAAAAAAGACAAAGAAAAATAGAAAGAGAAAAAAAAATAGGAAGAAAAAGAGGTGGAGAGACTGAAAGTAAGGAGTGGACATGAACAGATACAAAAAATGCGGGAAGTTTGCCTTAAGTAGCCCAAAGCTTGCCACAGCGAAAATGGTCGTTCCTCAAGCTAAACCTTTTACAACATAGAGAAACCTTGTTATAATATAGCAAAACCCACTTCGAACATAGCAAAACCTATCAAGAACCAGTTACAATATAGTACCAACTGGCGTTAGCCCAAAGACTTGAGGATCGACCAGCTTCGTTGTGCAAAGCTTTGCGCGACATAGTGCAACCTTCCCGCGTTTTTTTTTTCTTTTTTTTTCACGCGTCACCGTTGGTGCGATGCTGCATCGGCAGCTCCATTGCCAGGTAAGTTCGTCATAGACGCTTCAGGAAAAAAAAGAAAATACATGCGAATATCCATAAAGATATACAGTACATGCCCTTGCGGTGAGTTAAGCCTCATTTCAATTAAACAGTACTGAAGTCCTCCCTCCTGTGTCTTCGAGAAAACCGCTAAACGTTGAAGGAGTCTATGCCATTCAACTACGAACGCAAGTAGGTTATGAGGTAAACGAAGAAGCACGTTAAAAGTAAAACTTGGCTGCAGTTATTTTGCGTGGAACGTGCGATTAAACGTCCAGAAACGTACAAATGGTTATGAAAGGAGGCGGCGGTGCGAATATCAAATTTTCAACTTGCAAACGAATCAGATTAGTAAAACTCAGTTTAGATCGAAGCAGAGATTTTTGAAAGTTTTTCGAATAGAAATAATACCAATACCGACTTTTGCAAAAAGAAAATTGTAACATGTAAGTGTGCGTATTTGTCTATTCCGAAATGCGATCACTTGTCAGTACCACGTATACGCTGTTAGTTAATGTCGTCATCAAGAATGCATTGCTTTTAGGTATGTTCAGCATACAGCAACTCCTTCGTGCATGCCACTATACCTCCAGACAGCGAAAACACCCGCTCGTTAGACACACTAGTGCTCGTGCATGAATCTCTTGAGCATAGCTTTCATCATCCTATAAGCAAGTCTTCTCAAGTTCGATGAGCAATGAAAACAGGTCGGGGCGACGCCCATTATAGGTTCATCATCTTCGGATAACCAGAAATAATGCTGGTGTTTTTTTTTTAGTTTTAGACGTTTCTTCTAAATTTCGCAATTGCAACCCACTTGTGTAGGTTGGTTTGTACGGCATATTTTCGGCACTCTATCGTAACAACGTGCTTGGCGTCATACATGTTGCTATGCAATGGCCACTGTACTTGAATAGTGGCACAAAATTTACAAAGGGGTTGAGGGGAATGCGGCAACTCAATGCAATTTCTTTGTTTGTGCATCAAATTCGGCAGAATACGGCATCCGTACACAACTTTCTGTTTTGACTTCCATATTTCTGATGAAGTTTTGTGGTGTTTGAATATTTCGAATAGTAAAAGGGCGTTGCGCGTCGAATCGACCACCGAACTGTTCGTATAGAACCATGGAGGTTTTGAATATTTGCAAACTTCTACTATGAAAGATTTAGCAAGAACAACATGGAAAACAATGTATTTAAGGAAGTTTTTCACGTGATCTTTAGAGGCATAGTACGCGGCAATGCGAGGAACGGGGCTAGTTGGTTCATAAGCGCATCGCGATTTTTTGGAATTTACGCGGGTGTGTCGGTTTTCCTCGCATTTTTTTTTGTAGTCTTCATACATATTTTTTTTTCACAGGTACACTTACTGCATCAAGGCTGAAAATTTACCACTTTCAAAATACACAGCGAAATTCTTACTTTTCTTGCAGCACGCATTCCAGAACCAACAGCCGCTTAGAGATACCCTGTCGTGTTTTGGGCAGAGAAACTTGAGCCTGCATTCAAAACCTTTTGACTTGCAGTCCGAGGATGCCTTGCCCGCTGCTAAAGAAAAGAATGAGCGTTTACTGACACTGAACAGCTGCAATCGTGTGAAGCTTTACCGAGAGAACGACCGTTAGCTGGGTGCTGAACACTTACTTATTCATCTTTCATTTTCTTTCATAACTTTCTAAAGCACCGGTAGTTCGTTATCTTCCCCATGGTATGCCATTCAGTCTCGTGTTCCCCCGGGCACATTTTTGGGGCTGTGCACGCAGAACTGCAGCCTTTGGCGATGCCCTCAAGTCAACAGCTTGCTGGTAGCTGCCCCCCTATACGGGTCGTTTCAAATCTGTCTTAAAATTCATAAAGTAAGGGAAATTACAATATTTGTTCGCTGCCTTTATCATTACTTTTTCTGAGCCAGCAGACATATTAACCTGAGTAGCGACGTCAATTACCACAGTGATTTAAGGAATTAAATTAACTTTTTACTAGTGGACACAGGCCGTCGAGTCAACAGCGAGAATTGGAGTGCTTACTATGAAGAGCGAATTGCCAGTTTGATATTTTCAGAAAGCGTGCACTGGCAATTATCAGCATAGTGATGGAATCTTGCTCATTTCCCTGGCAAAACCGAAAACCGGATAGGGGAAGAATGCAACTGTCGTACTCTTCTGAGGCGTCGAAAATTTGTGAGCGTAATTCTGATCATCTGCTAGTTGCGCTCCTTTAAACAGCCGCATTTTGCCACTCTGGAGTAGCAGATCATGATCTTTCTGGGATTTACGTTAGAGGTTCAAAATGCCTTAGCGTTAGGGGTTCAGCTGTTGAAAATGGTTAACAGAATAAGTATGCAGAGATCAGAAGCTTATTCTCCTTGGTTATTTCGTATATGCGTTCAGTAGAGAAAATAACTACATTAAGCATTGTTGTGATATCAATATTCGTACTCTAAAATTATGAAGACCAGCAATAGTTGGATATTTTACGCTGCAGGTCACTTAATTGTATTCATTTCACACAATCCACAACATTTATTACGACATTCTTTACAGGTAATAAGTATCTACCTGTCCTGTTCGCCCAGCGATGACATAAAAAAGGGTAAGAACTACAGCAGTCACAAAGTGTCGGTATTGCCATTAGTATTGGAGCAACACGACCTTGATGACCCTTACATTAAGTTTACACTCACCAATGATGCCCGAGACAAGACCGAGAACACACAGCACGCGAAATGATACCATTGCGACAATAACTCCCGTAGAATTGCAATGTCCGCAACTACCTCAGGTCTTAAGCTCGAAGTAAAATCGGCACCTTTGTCTCCTTCTTAGCATTATTGTTGTAGAAGTGTGCCTTCGAAACGGCTTGGAATCAAGACATTGTACAACAAAATAAATGTGTTTTTTTTTCGATATTGCTTCAGGTTGCGGCGGTTACAGCTTCAGCATGCAGAACTGCTTCTAGCCAATGCTCGCAGTTACACAATCTAAGAAAGTACAATAGGCCAATTATTTATCTCAAACAACGCAATGTGGCCGATGCAACGGAGACCTGACGTCTGGAGAGCTATTGGAAGCGTATCCTTGAAATACATCTGGAATTTCAACTGAAGCATTTTTACGCAGCGACCGGCCCCTTAATTGTTAGGAAAGATACCCGGATAGCTATATTTGCATATTTTGACACACACACACACACACACACACACACACACACACACACATATATATATATATATATATATATATATATATATATATATATATATATATAGCAATAAAAAAGGGCCGTAAGTTTGTTTAGTCACAGAAAATGTAGTCTATTAACAAGAACTCCTTTATTAAGGCAATTGCGATGCCGGTCAATGACAGAGATCGAGGCGTCGCCAAAGCGCCCAGAGCTCAAATGGGCGACTAGGCCTCCCACTAACAAAATGATTTTGGCACCCATGTTATCAGTAT
Source organism: Rhipicephalus appendiculatus (assembly GCA_030522465.1). NCBI lineage: Eukaryota > Metazoa > Arthropoda > Arachnida > Ixodida > Ixodidae > Rhipicephalus > Rhipicephalus appendiculatus. The sequence goes on from JALIZH010024133.1 coordinate 87,952, forward strand.
ATCAGAAAGTGCATGAGATAGGCCTTCACTATTTTACTATGTGATAGGCATTCGTTTTACGGAATGTCATTCCAGGTAAACGAAAAATGTGAAAGCTAATTACTCGCACGAAATTGACTAGTAGTTGTACGAAAGCCGGGCTATCAGTGTGGCATTTTTTCTTGACAGACCCCTGCGGATCGGCCAAATGATGCAATTTATCCTGAAGTATGCTAAAGCGACGGAACTTGGCTATCAACTTATCTATCCTTCCAGTTTAAGAGTTTAAGACATCTGCCAATCTCCACTGCCTGGCTGGATCGATGATTAAGTATTGCGGCACAGAAATAAATTATCTATTGAGCTGAAGCAAACTCCAGAACAAAAGGACTTCATGCTTGGGCAACCGAGAAAGAAGAAGCATATTGAGGTGTAGCGCATGCAGAAACGTATGTATATTCATATCCATGATGTAGAGTGGAAATATTTATTGTTCGGAACATTAAGCAATATTTGAATGTCTTTCTTGCTGACTCAAGCAAATACATGGAACTTTTCGCACCGAGTTGTGGAAACAACATTGGATAACATTTATTTTTTTATACTAAAGTACTCGCATGCGTATTTTCCTCACTTTCCATACCAAGAACTGAATGGAGTGAAGTCTCAGCCTCTTTATCCTGCATCAGTAAATGATTCTGTTTGAAAAGCTACTTAATTTAGAAAAATAACCTTTCAAATAATAGCATAAACTGACAAGCCCCTAGAGAGCATCATTGTGCTACTTTCCAGTTTTAAAAATTGATACGTAATACCGCAAGATAATCAGAGATTTTTTAACGCTGTTTTGCGCTGATTTATACATTTAAGCAGTGCCTACAAAGCTGGCATGAGACAATATTCCGCAAGTTAGCTCCAATTTTATGTATAAACGAGGCTTTGAGCAGCCGCAAGGGTTTCTCAGAATACACAATGCTATCCTCGGGTGCAGCAATACTTAAAAATTCGCCCCCCAAATGCTCATTGTGACCCTAGATTCAATATATGTGTGTTCAGGTTGGAAATTATATAATTTATTTGTTTAATTATTCATCAGTACCTTGCAGTGTGGCATGAGAGCTCAGTAAGGCACTGGTAAGTAAAACAATTTGGCAGATCCTAAGTACCATGGGAATCGATGTTATGCGAAGCACGCGGAGGCAAGGTGACTGGGTTGTAATTTTTTTATTGAGCGAAACGTTATGAAATGACGTCAAAGATATGTACAAATGTTCTACGTACAGACATATGTTGAACAGTCACATATGTTTCAAATAACCAGTTGTTTACAGTTCCGTAATGATGCCAACAGAAACATGGGTATTAGGTACCAACACCAGAAGCGGTAAGCTGATATGTAGCACTTGCGCTTGCGAGGATGGTAGCCCTGGATAGTGCTTCGTGGAGCAACTACAGTTGATGGCGCTTAAGTATACAAATGACGTTAACCCAACATGACGGCTGCCTCATAGGAGTACATATGTAATGTTTATAAAATTAGATACGCAGCACTGCAACCACAACTGACGTTTCACCAACATCACGCTTGCATAGGGTCTTTTTCCAAAGCAGTTCCGAGACCTGGCGTGGCTCTGTGGTAGAATACTTGATTGCCACGCAGATTGCTTGGCTTCGAATTCTGCTGGGACCCTGATATTTATTATTTGCATTCGTTGGTTCAACGCTGCCGTCGTCAGTTTTTCTTAACGCTGTCGCCTTTAAATTACTAGGCCAATGTCTGTCCTCGCCGTTCCCGGGTAGATGCAAATTGTCAAACACCTGTGGCGCGTACCCGCATACTGCGACCCGAGATATACGGGTATGTGCCGCATATGTCTGCAGGAAAGGGTTTGATGACGTACGCGACAGATTTTAGCGTTATTCATGTCATTACCAGCCAGACATATTCGTCAATACCGCTTACCCGCCCATACAAATTTTGGTCTACCCCAAGTTAAGGAGGCGATCACGACAGCACCCAGACGTAGGCGGCAAGATAGATAGATATATAGATAGATAGAAACGCAAAAGTGCTTACAGTACGCAAAGAAATGCTTCGCATTTAGAAAAAACCATAGTTATGGAGTGCTTTCGGCATTTATATAGAGATTCTCAGATATTCCCCATATTTTGGCTTTTAATTCCAAAGATGAGAGCACACATTGCGTTTATTGCAAGACGTAATTTAGATTACCGAGCTGTAGTAGCAGTAGCAGCAGCAGCAGAAGCTGCAGCAGTAGTAGTAGTAATAGTAGCTGTAGTAGTAGTAGTAGTAGTAGTAGTAGTAGTAGTAGTAGTAGTAGTAGTAGCAGCAGTAGAAGTTGTAGTAGTAGTTGTAGTAGAAGTTGTAGTAGTAGTTGTAGTAGAAGTAGTAGGTATGGTGGTAGTAGTAGTAGTAGTAGTGGTAGTAGTAGTAGTAGTAGTAGTAGTAGTAGTAGTAGCAGTAGCAGCAGTAGCAGCAGCAGCAGTAGTTGTATAAACATTTATTTGTTGTTTTCGCTTGTGAATACACACATGGTGGAGCCCTCAGTCCAGGGCCCCATGCTGCTACACTCCGGCTGGTCCGGTCAATCAGTCATCGCTGGTCGTCCACGGCTGCGCTGGTAATATAAGCGTCCCTTTGGGAGGGGGTGAGGTTGGGTATTCCAAGTTGATCGAGTAGTTTCGGAACATTCTCACGTGTCGTGGTAAAGGGTTGGGTGTCCCCTATATCTAGAAATATAACTTCACACATACTTCGTGTACGACGACATTTGCCCCTTTTCATCGCTATTACCTCTTCCAGACAATCCTTATATAGTTCACCGTCTTCAAAAGCTTCGTGCTCAGACATTGCTGCACGCTGTGAATTTTATTATGGATGATGCCTGGACAACCCATGCCATGAAGCTGAAAGGAAAAATGCATACGTAAAGGTTGACATCGAAGCAACTGCTCGTCTCACTAGTACCAAGCACTAACGCTGTATGTCCCCCCTATTTCGACATTGAAGGGGTGGTAGCATGAAATTTTGAGGATATAAAAAGCATGCTATAGGCTTCCTCTGTATGCAAAACACTCAGCACAAAGTTTTGGACACAGCAAACGTTTAGCATATATTTTAATTCGTTTCCGTAGTGTGCCTAAATGGTCATTCTCATGACCGCTACCTACTGCTAGCGCGACTGGCACCGACGTCACTGTGCAGGAAGTGTAACGAAAGTTTTAGGGAAGTCAGAACATAATATAACGCAGAATTAGAGACGTGAGTTGGGCTAGTTTGTGCGTATTAACTGCAGACATAACTAATTAGCGCAAAAAACAACGGACAAGGTAGAGACTACAGACAGGACAGAGCGCATAACTTCAACTGAGCACTTATTCGCAGAAAAACATGAAATCGCAAGCTGCGCAGGAGGTTGCGCATACGCAAAATGTCACTCAAACACGCCCCCCGCTTATGCGCGTCGGGGAGGAGGTCATGCCTTCCCATGAATCCTTTCTTCGATTATGAAACAACTATAGTGCTGCGACAGAACAGCGCACGCCAAATGCGGGACTGGCGTTCGTGAAACAACGACTGCAGAGCCTCCATGTCTCTCTGCAGCGGATCTTCCTGCAAACAGAAAAAAGCATGTCCGTGTAATCTCACCGACACTCTCTTCACTGGCGGAGCGTTGCGGTAGTTACGTAGTTGCACTGACGAGTGTTTGACTAGGCTATAGGTCTACAGACAGCGTGCGCCATTTTCTTTGCGTGAATGTGCGTTGTTTTCCGAAGCTTTGTTCGTGTGTGTACATGGTTCCGGAGGCTCTGGGACCATCACCATCAAGTTCGCCTTTGAAGCCCCGGATTATTGATCCTGCACTCGCTTGACAGAGGTGAGTGACGAGCGTTTATATTGCTTTTGAATTAGCGGCAAGGCGGATGAAAAATCGGGAACTCTTGCAGTCTGCGCCATTCTTCTCGCTGGCTGTGAGTTTATTCTTTGTTGTGTGGCTTAAATGTTTATGCGACTACAACGTAATGAAGGGGGTTTGGGCGTGCATTAGCTAGCAGGATGAATACGCAAGCGTCTGTCAGCAGCATAAATTGTGCGCCATGTACAGCTGATATGTAAATTTCGCCGAGAAATCTTGCACATGATCAAACACTCGCGACAAAAAAACGGACACTGTACCAGTCTGATATGCTTAGCTGTAGGCGCGGTTCATTGAGGTTTTCTGTGTAGACCCTGCCTTTTACGGGAATATTAACAAATGACATCGCTCACTTCAGGGGCGTAGCGAGGAATTTTTTTCGAAGAGGGTGGGGGGGGGGGGGGGGGGGGTTCAAACATACTTTATGTATGTTCGTGCGTGCGGTTTTATGTGTGCGTGTATATATACGCAAGAAAAATTCAAAATTTTCGGGGGGGGGGGGGGGGGTGAACACCCCCAACCCCCCTCTTGGCTACGCTCATGGCTCGCTTCCTCGGATGGCTCGCGTGAGTGTTAGAACAATCCACGATGACCTAACAAAAGCATTCCTTGCATGACTGGTGACTGTCTAGCCTCGGCAGTCTTTCCAGCGTACGACGAACTAGTTGCACCACGCGCAGTCACTTTATGATTCCGTATTTTAACGTTTGTGACAAAAGGAGTGGGGTTCGGAGTGGTGTTTGATGCTTCGCTCGGTGTCCTTGTTTGGTGCAGTGTCATGTGGTGTGGTGTAATTTCTTTAAAAGGCGCTCGCACTAATTTATCTCAGAAAATCACTTGTGGTGCACAACTTTCCACACATTTAGATTCTGTATGCCAAGCACTGAGCGTTTTTATGTGAATACGTAATGGTCCTGTACTGTTAACGTAATAACGAAAACAAGGTACCGACAAGAGTTTTCAAATTTTTTTCCAGCCATTGGCCTCGAGATTGACAAGCCGCTCGTTCTTGGACACCACGATAATGACACGCAACGTGATCTTGCATTAGGTAGAAGGTCCTTCACCGTCCCTGTTTCCACGCATGTCGAAAAAGTCCCACACCGATTGTTCAAATGTAAGAGGAATGGGGCGGCTCTCATTAAATTTTCTACTTCGAAAATATTCGATAGCTTCACGTCAATACCCGCCACGGTATTGTGTGCGTGTGTGTGTGTGTGTTTGTGTGTGTGTGTGTGTGTGTGTGTTTGTGTTTGTGTGTGTGTGTGTGTGCGTGTGTGTGTGTGTGTGTGTGTGTGTGTGTGTGTTTGTGTGTTGGTAAGGGACGTTTTAACCAGAATGGGTATAAAAACATAGATGACATTTTCAATTACGTTCCAGCCAACTGGAGCTGCAAGGACACCACAACTGCCGCAAAGGTAATTCAAACTTTTCCACACTCCTTTACCAGCTCGTATCAGTAAGCACACTGTAGAGAGAAATTTCATTATTTGAAGTTAAGGTCCTTTTCTCTTTGCTGCTTCAACACTTAGTTGTTGAATATTTCTTTTGCTATTTTCTGAAGATATAGAATGCTGCCAAGAATTGCCAGAAAATCTGGATCTCGCCCATGCAAGCAAGTCTTCCGGCGTCAAGACACTGTGGTGAAGGCTCCTCAGAAGGCCAAGTGAACCCTATGAGAACACAGCTCTCGATCTAAACTCCGGCAACAGAACCAACTGCTACTACCATGAGCCTCACAGCTCAGGTATCTGCGTAAGCACTGAGTTTTCGCGATATTGGCTCAGTAGTGTTGCTAAGTATGTCAAAGGATAGCATCCAGGTATCAGTAATACAGCTCTGCCATTAGTAAGGCCACTTTTTCTTCACTTAATCGCTAGAAGACACACTATGTAGAATGTGATGGACCTGCACAACTTCCTAAGGCAACTTATGTGCAGACTAGATATAGTGGGTTAGAATATAAAAAAAAACTGCCCAGAAGCCTTAAACTTGGGCCCTTGATTAGAAGCGAATATTCGTACGCGCACTGATGGCGACATGATGTCCAATTTGTATTGGCTGCCTAAGGGCGAACATGGATGTTCAAAAACAGTCGCCAGTACTGTTGTGAAAGGTGTTTCAAATTTTTCTTATTGAAAGGGCTTGCCAAAGGCTTTTTGATCATTACAAAAACTGAAAAGGCCTGCATGAACAGACTTGAATTTATGCCAATCCCAATAGTTCTTTGAAATTGAAGTCGTGCATACTACGTACCATTCAAGACTCTCTTGCCAAATTTATTCCAACATCTTGAGGAGCATCTTACTTTCAGGGACAGTTTTTCTTTCTTACAGATGTTTTTCTGCGTTGACAGCAGAAACTTCGCAAGTGTGCGTAACTAATAACTGATCAAACTGAATACTGTATGTCAATACCTGTTTCACTTGTCATTTGTTCTGGTTCTCCAGTTTATTCCTAATGTATTGATGTTATTGACACACAAATTTCATTCCGCATTGCTGTACACTATGGCTTATTGTTTGTGTGTCGGGATGGCCTTGTATTATCTATATTTACTGTACTTGTCTTCACCTAACCATGCGCGAGAAAGTGTTCTCTGGAATAAATTCTTCCAAATATTTTCCTTCTTTCTTTTACTGTCAGCCAGAAAGGCAGCAGGCTTTCTGAGCTATATTGTTCTGTGAGTATCAGTTCCTTCAGATCATGCACACATAAAGCAATAGCAACAGCTATCTCAGTTTTATCCCCATACATGCAGTGTGGGGTTGCGATTTGTTATGATGAAGAATAATGCAGGCATGCACCTAAACCAAATCATAAGCATGACAGTGAAATGCAAATGCTGTAGCCTTTACTGCGGTCCTTTTCATGACTTTGAAGGTTTTTTTATTGGTGCTATTTTGCCCTCTCTGATAGCACAGCTGCTTCCAGATTACCTAAAACTTTTAAATTACCAATGAATGTAAGAATGGCTCCTGGTTATCTTGAGGTATCCTTTTATGCCGACCATGGTCAACGTCACCCATATGTCTAACATAACTAAGCCGATATGACACTGAGTTCGGACAAGTCAGCATTAAATTTTCTTATATGTCTTGCCGTATACCTGAACTGACAACTCAGTAGTTATGATTCAGTAAAATATGATAAAAACACGCGCAAGCATATTTTCGTGGAGCACAAATACCGGCGTGTTGCACGAAAACATACCTGCTAACAATGCAGTAAAACAGCTGTTTTCAGCGTTCTTATGATATTATACTGAGAAATAACGCCTAAGCCGTCCTTTCAGGCATGCTGCTAATATATAGGAAAATTGAATGCTTCCTGTCTCATTTAAGTATCATACCTGTTTACTTATGCCAGAAATATGGGTGACGCTAACTATGGTCTGCGTGAATTCCATTCTAGGATCTATGTACTGGATAAGTACCTACATCCTAGAATAAGTACCTATATCCTAGGAGCGCTGCAGCATACTCGACCCAGTGACCAATGACTGAAACACTGTTCCACCTACTCGAGGCATTATCTGGGACGCATGCAGGACGTACGTAAGCCGAACTTTTTTGCAAAAAAGTTCCGCTTACTAGCTGGAACCTATGTGGAACCAGATTAAGCAATCACGGAGGCAGCGCAAAACCATGTGAGGTGGAAAAAGGTTGCAGCTCCCTCCGATCCTGGAGGCAGTGAAAAACCACATTAGTTGCAAAAAGCTTTCGTAGGTGGGCGGGGGGATGTTCAGTACATCGACTGAGAAGAAAAGAAGATAATTTTCGCGTTAGAGTCATCTATAACGCATAAGGAACCTTGTCAGTTTTATTGCTTGCTTCCACCGGCATTTTTTTACCTATAGACAACACTGCCGCCAGCGATACAGCATTTTCTACGACACGGGCTCCTTAACGGTATTGTGCAATCGCATGTGGCTCATACGTACAGATCACGGGCAGCGCTATGAGGGCATCCGCGAAACGTCACTAGTGGAAAGTGTTTCATTGGTCATGAAATACAGGATAGGGATGTCAAGCTGTTCCTGTCATGACCGGTGAATCATGTTACTCTGTCCACTTATTCCGATATTGGTATATGGGAAGTTATTGAGACGAACACAAGAGCACCCATACGTAGGTGGCTCCAGATAGATAGATAGATAGATAGATAGATAGATAGATAGATAGATAGATAGATAGATAGATAGATAGATAGATAGATAGATAGATAGATAGATAGATAGATAGATAGATAGATAGATAGATAGATAGATAGATAGATAGATAGATAGATAGATAGATAGATAGATGTAATAATACACAGTTGGGCTAGGCTATGGTGTCAGCCATGTTCTTTATTCAGAACACCCTCATCTTCCTCGTCTTCCCTAAGCCCTTGTCTAACCTTTTAACCACTTCCACCTACATACCCCCCTCTTGACTCATCCCTCCTTGGATGATACATGAAGACGTTTCCAATGGTTGCAAACTTCAGCACACCGCCATCGTTGACGTAACCAACCCTCTTGAGAACTCCTTGTTGCACTGTAGTCTGAACCACTCGATAAGGTCCCATGTAAACCTGCTTCGTGCCGGGAAGGCCTTTTCTGACGAGTATCAAGTCGTTTAGCTGTATATGGGGCATACGTGTGTTGTGGCGGCGGTCGACGTTTCTCTTCATATCTTCTCGGTATCGCTGGTATGCTTCCGAAGTTTTTCGATTTTCGCACAATTGCAGGCGGTCAGCGATGCGAAGCTGTTGATCCGCAGGAAGCACTGGTGCCTTTCCGAATGCCGCAAAATACGGGCTACAGCTGATGCTCGCAGTGTGCGACCGATTGTGATGAGCGACAGCTGCCTCCAAGCAGCACTTCCATCGACCTTGAAAACTTGGGTACATTGAAATGAACTGCTTCAAATCTGGGATTATCCTTTCAGCCATGCCATTTCCTGCAGGATGGTACGGCGCGCAGCGTCGCAAAGTAACTCCTCGTTCCTTTGCCTACTCTTGCAAACGCTGGCTCAGAAGCACTGGTCCATTGTCTGATATTACTACTTTGATATTATTAAACATCTGTCGGCTCAAAAGAGCAAAAAACACTATTCGCGTCTTCTCTTCTCGGCCGTGCAGCCACTGTTCTTATGCACTGGTCTATTGCCACTAGGAAAGACTGTGTTCTTCCTACTCCAGCAGCCTTTTTCTTGAGCTCTGCGAAATCCACTTGGATGACTTCAAACGGTATGCCGGACTGAACGACCCGCTAGACGTCATCTTTCATGTGTTTCCACTGAACACGTTGATGAATCTTGCGATAGGTCCTCCAGAAACCGTCGTGTCCCCCTGAGTGCGGGTAGTCATGATAAAGTTCCAAGATTCGAGGCACCAGTGTTTCGGGGACTGCGAACTTTCCGTTGAGGAACTTGAGTTCTTCAGTACCCTCGCACAATAGATTTCCGTTGATGTTTTCTTGATCAGGAATTACCGCAAGTCTGAAAAGTGCATCTGCATCCTTGAGGTGTTCCCCAGGCCAGTGATGGACTACGAACGTAAACTGCTGGAGTTCACCCACCGACCTAGCGATCTTTCCTCTAGGCTCCGCGAGGTTAAGGATGTAGGTTAAGGCTTGATGATCTGTAAAGAGCGCGAAGCTCCTGCCATACAGGTAAGGTCTAAAATAGAGTAAGGCTATTAGGACTGCCAAGGCTTCTTTCTCTGTAGTTGTGTAGTTGAATTGCGCTTTCGAGAAGGTGTACGAATAGTACCCGACGACCCTCTGTCGCCGGCTCCGGGGAGAGTCTGTATCTCTTTGCTAAAGCACTGCACCTGTGCCATAATAAGAAGCATCGGTGTTCAGCTCGAAGGGCAACTTGAAGTTTGGAAGAGTCAGAACAGGGTCAGACGAAATGATGGTCACAAGGCTGTGATAAACGGAATCACACTCTGCTGTCCACTGAAATGGAACATTCTTCTTGGTAATTTCTGTGAGGCGTTGGGTTTTTGTCGCGCAATCTCTTATGAATGACCGAAAATGCCCTGCAATGCCCAGAAATACCTGCAAGAAGTGTAAGTCATATGGCTTCTGCATTTTTGCGATTAGTTCCACTGATTCCTGTTTTGTTGTCTTGGTTTGGCCATCAATCACTCACCCAGAAACACAACTTTTCGTTGGAAAAGCTCACTCTTCTTCTCGTTAATCTTGAGCTCGGCATCACAAAGTGCTTGAAGTACACTAGCAAGATGGCGTGAGTGTTCGTCCTCGTTGCGGAAATAAACAATTATATCGCCGATGTAGACGTTACAATACTTCCCAAGATACGGTCGCAAAACGTCGTTCATCATCTTCTGAAACCAAGCGGGTGAGTTTTTCCAACCAAATGGGAGTCGATTATACTCGTAGATGTCAAAGGGTGTTATGAAGGCAGAATATTTCTTGTATTCAGAAAGCGGGACTTGCCAAAAACCTTTACATAAGTCAATGCGCGAAAATACTCTGCAGCCACCGGTTTCATCTATGATAGAGTCTATACGCGGCATAGGAAGCGGAAATAGCTCTGTCTGCTTATTAATTTCTCTGTAGTCTGTGCAGAGTCGGAGACTTCCTCTTCCTTCGGTGCAATGGTAATGGGAGACGCGAATGTAGATGTCGATGGACGAATGATCTGTGCATCAAACATCTTTGGGATCTCATTCTGAAGCCACATTCTCTTCTCCCTTGACATATTATAGGGCTTTTTAGATGTGAAACATCTTATGGCGAAGCTTAATCCGGTGGTGGTGGCGGTAGTGGTGGTGGCGGTGGTGTGCCGCGTGGCCTTCCTTACTGCACATGCGCAAACCCTTTCAAAAAAATAAAAATAAAAAACCTCCTCTCCCCTTTTCTCTCCTCTAGGCATCCCTTCCCGCGGCAACAACACCCTCACTGCGCATGCGCCTCCCCTCCTCTCTCTCTTCCTACGCTCCCCCCCTCTCTCTTCCAGGCATCCCTGCCCGCAGCGTCCACACTCCCACTGCGCATGCGCGTCCCCCTCTCTCTCCTCTCCTACGCTTCCCCCCCCTCTCTCGCTAGCCGACGCAGGCAGCGTCCGCTAGCGAGTTTCTTGGTTGAAAAAACCGACTGCTCGCAATGCAGAAACGTTCATTGGCCACCCGTATATATGGCAGTGGATCTTGACCTGCAAGGTGGTGCCGGTGGGAGATTTCTCCCTTGCCTTGTTGAACAATAAAAATTCGCAGCGTGCGCGTTAACTAAAAGCGGACTGCGGGTCTCTGTGTCCAGTCGGAGTCTTCTATCTCTCATTGCCCATTAGCAGCGATTGGCATGTTCCAGTAGGAAACACCGCTCCGTCACTGCGTGCTTTACGCCTGCCCAGTTTTCTCTACTGCGCAGCGCTGCGATGAGCGCCAGCGTGAACGCCGCTGCCAGTGCAAGCGTTAGCGCCCGCTGCTTCACATCTACACATGGTTCCCTTTAGCGGGAGATGTAATTTTTTTTCTTACCACCGTCGTATCATATAGCTTGAATGGTACCTCAAACTTTGTAGTTGCCGTAGGATATCTTTTCAAGCATAGAAATTCCGAGTAAAGCGTCTTAACCTCGTCGCCTGACGATGGCTTCCGTATAGTTCTCGAAGGTGAAGCTGAAGCGTTGAGGCTGTGGCGCCTTTCTTCTGTGGTAACTTCTCCAGTCCAGTCGATGTTAAGGTGAAGTGCACCGATGGCCGGACGTGAAAGGAGTAATTCATAGGGCACGCCGTCGAGTACCAGTGCTTGCGCAGTGACAATGTTGCCGAGACACGATATGGTAACACAAGTCCATTTATCGTGAACATTTCACCTTCCATTGTATCCGTGTACTTCTACGGGCCACCACTGTTTTACTTTCTCGCTCTCAACAATAGTGGCATTTATGACTGTGACGCTGGCTCCGCTGTCAACTAACGCGCTCCATTGCTTTCCATTAACAAAAACAGATATGTACAATATACTTGTATGAAATAAATAAACAGCTTCTCTTGATGTCATCGGGCGGAAGCCGAGACCCTCTTTTTTTATTTTTTCGTCACGTCATCTTGGTCTTCATAATGGCCTGGGTCTGACTGGTCGATCAAAAAAGACACGCGCGTCGCGGTAGACTTCCGCTGGGTTCCTATGTCCTGGAGGTAGAGGTTTCGCATTCCCTGCAGAAGTTTTTTCAACCGTTTTGGGTCCTCTCACTTGTATTTGCTTCTGGAGGTCCGGACTCAAACCATGGATGGTAAGCGGAGCCACAGACGTCTCAGGCAAAGATGAGTCAGCCAGCTGGAGCAACCGCCTCTTCTCATTATAATAGCTGAGTGCAAATCCAGACGTGTACTTGAATGCAATTGCCTTGTCCCATAGCAATACCTTCTTCTCGCCAAAAGAGCTGAGAAAACTGTCTTTCCATTCTGTCCACGGCCTGTTGCTGTGAGCGTTGACACGCAACTCGTACCACGTGTTCGCTATTCCAGATAAAAATAATCGCATGTTTTTCACTTTATCCTCGTCACTATGCCAGTAATTTTCATTGCACGCATATTCATAGAATGTTAGCTAGGACTCGGGACTGCTAGACTGTCCGTCAAACATCTCGGGCTTCACGCGTTCGAGACTCGGTCTGCTTATTCGTTCGGTTACGTTAACAAGCAACCGCATTAAATCATTGTTCTGCCTGTTCTGTTCCTGTTGTATTTCAAGAAACTTATTCATCAGCTCCACGGAACTCTCAGACGAAGCAACGGTAGCAGGCTTCGGGTGGTTACCAACTGGAGTCAGAACAAAATTCTCATAATCGTGAAGCTTCATGTTGATCTTCACTGTTACTTTCGCAATTAAATCAACAGGAATGAGCTTCGTTTTAGTGCTTATATACGAGACAAATGCGTCAGTGCTCACTGCTTCCGGAAGAGCTTGTTCTTTTCATTCTGAGGCCTTGCAGCCAAGATCCGGATGCCATCGCGTTGATTTACTCCAATGGTGAAGTCCACCCACATATCGACTTGAATGTCCACACAGAAACGATAAGCGGCTGTGCCAATTTGTAATAATACACAGTTGGGCTAGGCTATAGTGTCAGCTACGTTCTTTATTCAGAGCACCCTCATCTTCCTCGTCTTCCCTCAGCCCTTGTCTAACGTTTTCACAACTTCCACGTACAATAGATAGATAGAAACGCTCAAAAGTGCTGGCAGTTCGCTGAGAAATGCTTCGCACCTAGGGTTAGCAAAATACTTGTGACTGTCAACAAAAGAAAAAAAAACATTGTAACACTTGCTGCTCCTACCTTCTAGAGTTCAGCTGTTACTCCTTATCAGCTGTCCAGTTGCGCAGCAGCTTTACAGTAGTAACAGCTGTTACCCAACCTGCTAAGCGTTCTAGAAGACTGTAATTATGGGGCAAAAAAATCTAAACTATGATTTTGCACTGTTTTTCGTTATTGTATAGAGGTGAAAGTAGACTTAACGATGTGATGAGCGCGCTCGAATTCTTTCGTTAAATCGGAAAGTTCTTAAAATCGAGGAGGGACTTCTCGGTCTTTCGAAATCTAATATTGTAACATAGCGCCATTCGAAATGTACCGTGGCATTTTATTTGCCACCATCACATGCCTGCGCATGTAAAAGCTGTGAGGGCAACCTGAGAATGAAGCCTCCCATGCACGAGAGGCTTCATGCTCAGGCTGCCCTCACGGCTATGACAATTATAAGCTTCCAATACTCAAAGACGCAGCGACGAATACAGGTAATGCTGGAGCAGGCAGACCAAGAAAATTCCAAGGAGACTGATCGTCTCCTTCGCATCATTAAATAACTAAAGCAACCACCGTGTTCCGCCTGCAGTATATGCAGGGACAACAACCACCCCTAGCGCCATTTCACGTGGAAAAGCGCTACCGACTCCAGCGTGCAGCCTCGTGAAGATGAAACTAGTGCCGTGACTAGGTCGTCTAGATATTTTAAAGTGATAGCGTTACAAGTAATGCACATTATTTCTGCGTAATCCCGCAAGGTGGCGGCAGGGTTAAGAAAGGGAAATAGACTGCAAACGGCTGGTTGTCTATTTCCCTTTTCTTGATAGCGTTACAGCGCACGTCCAAAAAAAAGGCCGCCTGTACGAAAATTGGAAATAGTCCACTGCATTTTCGCGTATTTATTTTCGTAAAATCTTCGCTAAATCGACTTCAGTGCCACGCAAACTTCGCTAATTTGAGTTTACGATAACATTGCACTCTATGGCTGCTTTTCGTGAAATGGACAGTTCTTCGTTAAATCGACAAAATCGTAAAATCGTGTTTTGTTTGATCGAGTTTTACCTGTATCTGCTACGTTATTACACCAAAAACTAGATGCATTGGACCGCAATACATTACGACCACTACTTTAATCCTTTCGAGATATGCATAAACACCAGAAATTATGATTCCCTCAAATCTGCCAATATGTATGTTCGAAGGAATTATGCATAGAATGCGGTTGATTTTGTTGTGGCATCTGTTATTGTGTTTCATGCATATACCGTGTATATAACCAATTAGTGGCACACTGACGTCGCGTGTACGACCAAGGGATGTTATTTTTTAACGTCAATATAATGTAAACGTTTTATTTTAGTCCGCACTTTTTTCTTTTACCCATTATAATTGAACTGGGTGAACTGTAGCACAGAGACCGACTGAAGGTCACTTTCATAATTATATTTCTATGCTCATAACTGTCAGATATTTACGCAGACGATAGAGCGATACACCGATAACCATTAAAACCAGCTGCAAACAGCAACAGTGACTAATACAACAATTATAATTATACTTCATAGCAAGCCTGTAGCATATGAAAAACCTGCAAGAAACTGATAGTAAATGTGACATTTTTTTCAGAGAGGCCATGGATTCCAATCCGTTTTGAACGGTAGCGCACTTATGACAAAATATGCGTTTGCATGGTTTCGTTAGGCGACGTAAGGTTGCCACACCAGGTATCTGCTGATATAAACACGACGGCTTATCCGTGATTCAATGACAACACCGTTATCTACAAATTCCTACAAAAAATGAGCTGTGGCTAATTTTTCAATGGTCAGTTACTTCTGTCTTAGTTTTGGCAACTTAATTAGTAATACATGCCGGAGTGGCCCACTTTACACGTGCCACATCGTTTGATGAGCCTGTACGTCGACGTGCTTCCATTAAATATTGAAAGTTCTCGGCAGCATACCTGCAGAAAAATAAAACTTAAGTCCAATTAAACGGAGGTGCCAACAGATAATGCCGGTCATCACTACAGAATGCAATCTTTAAATGCGTTCTTCATGCCTAAATTTAAAAAAAAGCGTCCGCCGGATATTACATGCTTCAAACGGAACAGTTTTTTTTTCGACCTGGACGCCAGCACATCGGCGCATTTTGGACCGACGGTACGCATACGGCCACGAGTTGCGCACTTCAGCCAGCTGCTAGTTACATCTGTTCTCGCTCTAAGAAAGGATGTGCACAACACAATAGATCAGTCGTTTATTTCAAAAGCAAAGCTACTTGCTATACTCAAGACCTGCGCTTTTCGAGTGTCTCGACAGTTGCGCAAAAGCGGTGACCTGTGCGTTCTATATACGTATCCTTTGTATTCATGCAGGCGCTCGAAGTGCGTTATATATGTTCGTTGTATGGTATATGACATCTTACTTTTAAGCATAGAGGTTTGCTGACTCCATACCTCGTAAAAGACGCTTTAACTCGCTCGGTTAACTAGGCTATTTTCGAAGAGAATCCACCTATCCGTACGTTCCTCTCTGTGCAGCCTAAAACGTTTTAATAAGCATAATCAGACGTCCAAGCAAGTTTTTGCAAAACATTTAGAAGTACATAATGAATAATCACTACAACCAATCACTTGTCATGTGTGTCGGAGCTCGCACTTAGCCGTCTGTGCATGTGCGGCCCGGAACCCTTGACCTCCAAAATATATGGGAAATTAATCGATGTTCCTTCAAAGCATGTAGGTTATCGCAGGCAGCGACGGTGAGCAAGTGGCAAAGTCAGTACAACAGAACGACTAGAACCCATTCCTTGCCAAGTGTGCCGGGGTTGAAATTCTGGCTTTCTGACCATTTACGCTGTCGAACCCTCCACCTTCAAATTAGGTAGAAACTCCAACCACGAACTTTCCCAGCAACTAGGCCTTACTCTACGGCGGAAATGAGCAAGTGGCACAGTTTTTATACCGACTATTACACCAGCTCCTTCTGCAATTTTTCCGATAGGTCAATGATTATCGCTGCAACAACCATAAAAATATTATTATCTTGCGCAACGAAAGGGCTCAGTAGATGTGTCACAAAGAAGGGGAGCGCTAAATAAATTCAATTCAATGCAGCGCTCGCATTTGTTGTGTTGAGTTGCTTTTACTTGTGTGCCTTTGAGCATCAAATAAAAAAACGTGTACAGCACTGTTAATTCATTCAAATATAGTAAATAATTTTGCACGTGGAGAACAACATCTGCAGCAAACCTAGTTCAAATTACTTCTTGTCGCCTCTTATCTTCAACTACATACTCCTGGACTGCCAAGCGGGTTGCATAAAAAATGACTTCCCAATAGGCATATCAAACTACAATGACGAAATTGCACTGTGGATCAGCAGTGCTTCACATCACGGTCCGCGTCTTCTCCAAATTTTGCAGAGAGCTCTGGACATGACTTCATAGTATTTGGAGGAAGTAGGTCTGCAGGTTTCTCCTACTAAGTCAGCCGCCCTTGCATGTCACCTTAGACGACGTGCTCGCTGAATCACGAGCCGGATGTATCTCGGAAATTCACCAGAGGAGTGGGTGCAGCATCATTATTGTTTACCCCTTTTTGCCATGCCCTGCCATTGTTTTCCAGGTGCCTCGCAAGATATCATATTTTCAATAAATTTTCTTCCATTCCAGAGAGTGCGGATATGTTGATAATGTCGTGAGCTGTCTTTTTCCTCCTGCTGAGATTATGGAGGTTTTATTTCTCATTACACTTATTAGCGTGCGGTGTAACTATTCGGTGAATGATGCTATCGTTGTACTTTGTAGAAAAGTGGCGTACAGGTGGTTGGCGCTATAGGGAAGATGAGTTCGATAAGCCTGCTGTTGTACTTCTGCATCTTGGAATGTTATGTACAACAACACTATCATTAACTAGACAGTTAGGGCATCACATGCGAAGTAGGCGAGACCCAACCATCGGACTGCCCACAAAATTCCTTCCGCAGTGCCTACGTCCTTCCCTGGCAGAAAAGTGTCTGTAATCGTTCTGAGCGTAAGATGAGACAATTGCAGTTACCACCGAAGTAAAGTATAGTAAAATTGGTTCGAAAACCCCTCATCTGCCGCATGCGACGCCACGTATCGGTCAAGCCACCGCTCTGTTTCAGAGGCATCTGTTTCTCTTCTGCGGCTAAGCCCAAGTTAACTCAGCGAGAAGCTCTGCTATGGAATTCTTGAATCTGCGAGCAGCATTTGCGGTACTCGAGAAAGGCGTCACACAAGCACACAGACAGGGTTCTTCGCTAGGTATTTTGCTCTCGAAACCCAAAAGAGTGGCCTTTCAATGAAAAATTATAGAAATTATTTAAACGTATGGTGTTCGGTGTGCCCGCCACTTCAGTCGGTGAAAGTAAGTTCTGATGTGACAGAATCCAGAAGTACATCAACAATCCGCGAAAACTGTAAGCTCTGCGCAATGCTTCTGCTAGCGTTATGCTGTGAATAGAAATGTTTCTGTAAATTGAGTGGTTGTACAAAGACTGTGGGCTTATTGTTATTGCTGATCTATCAAATCACGTGTCTTCTTGTAATACTTCTGTTTTTGTTAATTAAGTAGTTCTTATTTTGCAACAGGAGGTTGCACCCAAGTTCTTTCGGACCTCCTCCTGAATATTTATCCTGTACGTTGTTCTGTTTCGGTAGCAATATCTGAAATAAAATTGAAACTTGAAACTTAAAACTTACTACGCAACTCTAAAATAAATGGTAGCGCACATACACCAGGACAAGAAATGCACCCGAAGACACACACAAGTTGGTACATGTGCCGTTCTGTCTCTTCGCGTACCCTTTCTGTGTTTGTTTATTTGCGTTACAATATAATACAGAAATTCTATACTAATGATTCCGCTTCGCGATTTGAACAGGCAAACCGACTACAATGGCGCCTACGCGGTAGTTTATGGTCCTTCGTAACGACAGCATTAACTCTGAAGCACAGACCTCGATGTTGTCGAAACGGAGCGCGCACTACGTCGCGACGGTGGGCACGTCATAACTATCGTTGGCGTATTCCTCCGGGAGCGAGCAACGCTTGCCTATCTCTTTGGGACGCAGCGTATGAAGAACTTTCGCCAAATGCGTCATCTTTACGCATTATTTCAAGGCACTTGGCATTGCGTTGCAGGAAAAATAATGTCGTTACAAGTTGATTCGTGCGTTAGATAATAATTAATCTTAATTAAATTGTAATGAGACATCTGTTTATGCTGAAGTCACTCATGTTTCGTTCTGCATCAATAGAATCAAATAGCAGGATAGAACATTGTGTCAATTCTCTTTTGGTTAACTTTATTTCGAGCAAAAAAAAAATTGTACTTTTTCACTTGGTTTGCGGAAAGCGGCAAGTTAAACGACTCGTCGAAACATGGTAGTACCTTTAGCCAAGTGACCCTACGCAACGGTAGACTTCTAAATGGACTTAAGTGAAGGGACATTTATTAAGCAGAAGCCCAGTTAGGCAAACTCACTCATCAGTCGACTCGCCAGACTCTCCCAGACTCGGATCGGGCGGCGAGTCGGAGTCTAAGTACGGATGAGGTAAATTTTGATGAGTTTGAGTCCGTGTGAGTCGGGTTGAGGAAAATGTCGGTGAGTCTGAGCCCGAGTGAGTCTGCTTGAGAAAATATTTTTGTGAGTACGAGTCGGAGTGAGCCCTAAGTTCAAAATATACTTAATAACTTGAGTCTGAGCGAGCTCCAATGTGTTTTTTTGCGCTAAGGTGGAGCGGACCTATGGTCCTACATACTCGTTTTCAGGATCACAGTCAGCCTTATGTCGGCTCATATTTAAACGTACGTCCACTCGCACATATTTCAAGACATTTGCGTTCATACGCCAGCCCAATATTTATTGATCAGAGGCATGAGTTAAAGAGGTGGTGGTGCCTTGACTTCCCCTGGAGACCCTTTCACGTAAGGTTCTTGATTAAAAAGTCACAGTTTCGCCGCAAGGGCGAAGCAATGAATGCGATAGCAACAACTTGGTATTTCACGCGAAGAATACCAAGCAGATCGAAATTTGGAGCGCGCTGCTCAAGCGCAAAGGTCGCACGAAAAGAATAAACACAGGACGAGTGCGAACTAACCACTGTCACCGTTGTTATTCACTGTGTTTGAACAGCGCGCTTCTTTCGCGAACGGGGCCTCTGCAGCGAGCGAAGTGACCCTTGTGCAGTCTGTAACCTAAACGGAATCTTTCCGGCGAAAGCACACGACGTAAAACTGCCCGCATCCCCATACGCAAGATAAGCGCGAGCGCACGCGCACGGGCACGGGCAACCACGCCGCGAGGGCAAAGGGCAGGTTGAGGAGCCAGTGCATCGCGACGAGTGGCGCCCAGCGCGCACTTCCCGCCATCTCGCTGGTTCGCTGGTAAGGCAGAGAGCACGCTGATATTCCCCGAGATCGGCGTACCACCAGCGGTGAATGGTGTACATAAATAGCTCGCCGTTAGCATGCTGAAGGACCTGCGCTTCTATGGCCTAGCGGTTAGCGCCACGCGCTGCAGAGCGAGAGGTCGCCCGTTTGATTCCGCGCGTAGGAAAACATTTTTTCTGAACTATTTTTCTTCGTGGCTTTTATATTTATATATATACATATGCATATTAAGGGCATGACGGCGACGCCGACGCCACCGCCAGTGGCAAAAAACCCGCATTTCCCCGAAGGGGAGTATGAGGAAGTGCGAAGCACGGGGTGATGCTATGAGGGGGGCGCGCGCGACTAAACTGCAGAGCCGAGCGAAGGAGACGGCAGCGAGAGAGCACGCGCCAGCCGACCCACGGAGGTCTGGCCGTTTTTTAAGTGCAAAGCACTCGGCGCGGAGAGCGGTGCGGAGCCGGCGCGGGGCGCGCGCAGCCGCGGAGCGGAGGGCGGTGCGCGCGCAGTCGCGTGGGGCGTGACGTCGCTGCGCCGTTGCTACAGACGCTCCTCTCCGCTCCTCGCGCCGTTGCTAGGGGAGAGGAGGAGGAGCGCGGATGCCGGCGGAGTTTTCGGGGTTGCTTAAGAAGTGCATTCGCACTTAAAAGCAGCTGATAGCGTTCATATGTTGTGTTTACAGTCTGCACAGTTTCCTTCAGGTATGCAAATTGTAGGGTGACCGTTTTGCACAAAAAAGGCGATATAAATGACTTTTCGAATTATCGACCTATGAGTATTCTACCGGTTTTTTCTAAAGGCTTCGAAAAATTTATCCTCCGTCGTATGGAAAAATTTTGCGAAACCAACGATATCATCACTGACTCCCAATATGGTTTTAGGAAAAATCGTTCCACTGAATTCGCCCTACTTCATCAAAAAGTACGCATACTAGAATG
Organism: Rhipicephalus appendiculatus; assembly: GCA_030522465.1. Lineage (NCBI taxonomy): Eukaryota > Metazoa > Arthropoda > Arachnida > Ixodida > Ixodidae > Rhipicephalus > Rhipicephalus appendiculatus. The sequence goes on from JALIZH010024133.1 coordinate 108,494, forward strand.
TTTTGAACAAAAGAAAATTGTGTTAGGAATATTTGTGGATTACACCAAGGCATTTGATAGAATAAATCATGAAATTCTTTTTTCATAAGCTAGAATTATACGGGATAAGGGGTCACACCTTGCTCCTCATTAAGTCATATTTGTCGTTGCGAACTCAATATATTCAGATTGGTCAACTTAAGTCGTCTTTACGCCGCGTTGTCTGTGGTGTGCCCCAAGGCAGTATTCTTGGACCGTTACTTTTTAATATCTATATTAATGATATCGTAACCATTGATAAAGTGTCCCGTTTTATAATATATGCGGATGACACAAGTATATTTGTTTCAAATCAGAATTCCAATGACGTAATCACTCAAGCGAATAACTTACTGCGAAAGCTAAAAAAAATGGTCT
>JALIZH010024134.1:0-43619 GCA_030522465.1 Rhipicephalus appendiculatus
CGCGTTATGGATACTGTATTGGCCGGCTTGAAGTGGCAGACTTGCCTTGTGTACTTGGACGACGTCGTTGTGTTTTCCTCGAACTACGACGAACACCTGCGGCGCCTTGAAGCTGTACTTCAAGCAATCAAGACCTCCGGACTCACCCTCAAGCCAGAGAAGTGCCGCTTCGCGTACGAAGAACTCTTCTTCTTGGGCCACGTGATAAGGAAATCCGGGAGTACGCCCCGACCCGCAAAAGACAACCGCCATCGCTGCTTTCCGGCCACCCACCGACAAGAAGGCCGTGCGTCGATTTCTCGGCTTGTGTGCCTATTACAGGCGGTTCGGTAAAAACTTCGCCCGCATCGCCGAGCCTCTCACTAACCTCACCAGGACTGACGTCGAGTTCAAGTGGGAAACACCGCAGGAGGAAGCATTTCAAGAACTAAAACGACGCCTGCAAACGCCTCCGTTACTTGCGCATTTCGACGAACACGCCGAAACAGAAGTGCACACCTACGCGAGCAGCGTAGGACTCGGCGCCGTCCTTGTGCAGAGGACGGAGGGACTGGAAATGGTTATCAGTTATGCTAGCCGGTCGCTATCCAAGGCAGAGGCCAACTACTCCACAACAGAAAAGGAGTGCCTTGCCATCATCTCGGCTACATCAAAGTTTCGCCCCCTACCTTTACGGCAGGCCCTTCAAAGTTGTGAGCGACCACCACGCCTTGTGTTGGCTAGCTAGCTTGACAGACCCTTCTGGTCGCCTCGCACGGTGGAGCCTGAGACTTCAAGAATTCGACATTACCGTCGTTTACAAGTCCGGAAGAAAACACTCTGATGCCGACTGCCTGTCTCGTGCCCCCGTCGACCCACCGCCGCTGGACGACCAGGATGATGACGGCTTCCTGGGAACCATAAGTGCCGACGACTTCGCCGAGCGACAGCGAACGGACCCGGAACTCAGGAGCCTTATCGAATACCTCGAGGGCAAGAGCGCCACTGTTCCGAAGGTATTCAAGAGAAGACTGGCGTCGTTCTTCCTGCGAAACGGAGTCCTCCTAAAGAAGAACTTCTCGCCCCTTCGAGCCAAGCACCTTCTCGTGGTCCCGTCAGCAATGAGACCAGAAATCCTCCAGGCCCTACACGACGACCCGACGGCTGGACATCTCGGTGTTTCCCGCATGATCGCAAGAGTACAGGAAAAGTACTACTGGCCGCGCCTTGCCGCCGACGTCGCCCGCTGCGTAAGGACGTACCGAGACTGTCAGCGACGGAAAACACCGAAACAGCACCAGCAGGCTTCCTTCAGCCGATCGAGCCTCCTCGGCGATCGTTCCAGCAGATCGGGATGGACCTCCTGGGGCCGTTCCCAACGTCGACTTGCGGAAACAAATGGATCGTCGTAGTAGGGATGGTAAAATCGATGAACGATTAATCGATTAAAGGCGCACGGTTAATCGATTAATCGTAATCGATTTGCGACTTTCAATTAATCGAATTAATCGATTAAAACCCTTCGATTAATCGATTACGGCAACCGCCCCCCTCCCCCCCAACTCAGCCCCATGGCCGGTGCGCATGAGTGCGAGGCGAGCGATGCCGATAGGCAATTCGCAACTTTCACAGATGGTAGCGCCGCCATGCGGCAGCCCTCGTAACTGTCGTTTGGGGGATGCCCACGCAGCCAGCTCACACCGGCGTTCAGTCGGCATCATTTCGGCGGTTCGCTGATGCTTTATTTTTAGTCGCCGGCGATTTTTACGACGGCTTTTCTGAATTCTGTAGTGAGCTATCGAAGTCAGACAGGTACTGCGAGTCATAGAGTCGTAGTAGCAATTATTTGCTTTATTGTTTCCTCACTACGAGCTACAGGTACAAGAAGCACAAAATGTGCTGGGTGCCGCTGGGCACACGCCGTGCAGTCAAAGGCGAGCCTTCCTGGAACAGGGTAGCTGGTTTCCTGCTTTGCACGAGCAGTAACCCTGCAAAAGAGCAAGAAAAAAAAACATTTGTACTCGCGGCATTTCAGTAGAAGCATAAGCGTGCGCAGGGTTCTGCTTCAGGTGGGGGGCGAAGGTTCATCCTAACGCCCACCTCCCTTTTGGGTGACTAGGACGCCCCCCCCCTATACATGATGTAAATAGACTATACATAATGTAAATAAAAGAATTACTTGAAATTAATGTCTCTAGGTGATGAAATCAGCTTCCAAGCATGCCTGAAATTTTGCCACGTGCTGTGCTACCGCATAGATCACGCTTCAGCAGTCAAATACAACTAAGTGCATTTTGTTTACGAGCGCATAAAAGTAGCGTGGTTTGTGCCGTGCAAAGCGATAATAGGGTTCGACCACCCACGTCGCGAATGTAGGTATACGGTCATTCACCCTAACTAGATCATGCGAGCGGATGGCTGCGCTCTTCAGAGTGCCACTGCTTCCTTCTTAGCAGTGCATCGAAGCGAAAAGACATAGGACAAGAAGCAGAAGCGTCAGTTTGTTCTACCCCTGTACTACATTAGCTTCCGTGCAAGGTGCCTCGGACTCACTGACCCTCTGAAGAGCGTAGCCATCCGCTCGCATGATCTAGCGCGCATGAGCAGCAAGCGCTTCGTTCGCGCGAAGCGTTCGGGCCTGGCGAGCAACAGGTGTTTCTGTACTATCTATCAGCGGGTAAAAAAAATAACTAAGCTTCAATAAGTGCGGTCACACACAAAGTCGGCGAAAATACCCCAGCGAAGAGAGGTACACCCCCACTAGGAAAGTAAATAAGGCAGTACAGTACGTGGACTTACCTTTATCGTTTCGTTGCACCTGAATTCGAACCACGGCTCATGTGGGTATTTCCGCAGCCGGGAAGTCTGCAGGCACAATACTTGGATTGTGTTCAACGGAGCTGTGCATTCCGTCACACCACAGCACATGATGTGTCCGGCGTTCAAAACTTCTTCTCCTTCAATAATACACCGCACACGCGTTTCTCAACCCCCCGTGTGGGATATAATACATCCTAGAGTCAATGGCTTTCTAAGCAAAGCCTTGACAACACGGTGGCTGGAGCCGAAAAGACTACGCTGTTCGAAGTGACGGGGACACTGTCCGGCTATGGTACGGCGGCGTCGGCACGATCCCCCCAAACCACAGCCATATTGGATTACCACTAGCGCCCTCTATAGGTCGTGAAAGTTGCGAATAGTCGAGCGCACCTACTCTTTTTCACTACAGCGCATATTTGTACGCTGGCACAATGAGACCAAGCCGTTGGCGGCCCTACCTCATAGAGGCAGAAATGAACTCGCCCTGGTCTCCGTCACCTACGGCGTCCACCTCTAAGCCCTCCCCAAAGCTTCAGGCGTGCGCAGGGAGTGGCACCACCCCGAAGAGACAGAAATGCACTTGCCCGCTTCACTCCGCTCACAGCTTAATGCGTTCGCCTCCTCTCACCCGCCATTTGTTCTATCGTGCGCTGGTTAACTGTCGGCAACGTTCACGTGGTGCTTACTTGCTATATTGCGTTATTATTATATTTTGGCCTGTTTTCTGCTTCATTTGTCATGTCGTAACGGCGAGCAATCGCAAGAGGAGCGCGGTGTGGACGTTGTTCACAGAAGATTCGAAAACGACCACTGCGGTGTGTGAAGGTGGTAAGCAGTACTCAAAGCCAGCGACGGAAACTCTTAAGATATCACCTACTTCATGGCAACTTTATTAATGTCCCAAGAGTCATCCTCCGAAGAAAAATGGTCATGACTAAAATTACAATGTTGAGGACACCGTTCCCAAACCCACCAATCCGCAAGGTATCAGTATCTCGCTACTTAGCCAAGAGCCTTTGTGTAACTTATCTTGAAAATCGAGTCGCTCTTCAATTACACAAGCGATTCTTATATTTCAAAGGGATGTACTGTTGGAAATTCATATTCGCTCAAAAAGCTGGGTCCTCTTCGCAGGACCTCTTCCTTTGTCCATGTGTTTTCTGCCCTATGGATTTTTTGAATGAAAACAGAAAGGCAGTGTGTCAATGCTCAACAGTGATGTTTGTCATTTTCTGTATATTTCAGACGTGCGAGTGCATCGTCTAATTGCATATTTTGTTTGCGTTCGTTTTTGGCTCCGCGCTGTTTCATCGTGTTTCATCGCATAAACTCAGCTCTCCTTGCCTTTGATAAACTGGCAGATTTCTTCGTCTGCTGGGTCTATGGCAACTTTTTGGGTATTTTATTTAACTCTCAGGTCCGCCATGGTGAATCAGTTGTTACAGCGCTCGGCTGCTGACCCGAAGTTCGCGGGTTCCAACCCGTCCGCGGCGTTGGCATTTCGATGGAGGCGAAATGCTCGAGGCCCGCGTATTGTCGGATGTCAGTGCACGTTGAAGAACACCATATGGTCGAAATTTCCGGAGCCCTCCACTTCGGCGTCCCTCATAATCATGTCGTGGTTTTGGGCAGATTTTATTTTATTTTTTCTTCAACGGCACTACACAGTGGTCCAAGAAGTTCCAAATTGTAATATGCGTTGTTTATTTCTTCACTGGTTCCTACTGCCGTTATATCTTATTCCTTTGCAAATGTAATATTATTGTTTACCATATATATATAAACACACACACACACACACACACACACACACACACACACACACACACACACACACACACACACACACACACACACACACACACACACACACACACACACACACACACACACACACACACACACACACATATATATATATATATATATATATATAATGAAACATGATTAATAGCGTAAAGGGACAAGGATGCTAATAATCAACTTTCATTATGCTATATACCAACTAGCTGAACTGTCCGCCTGATATATATATCATTATTGCAAAGCTAGCATTCCTGCGATGCAATTTATACGTGCTAGTCACTTCGGCAAACAGCGTCTTCAAGCGCAGTTTTCTTGCGCTCTGACGCGCAAAATGTCGACTCAGCTGCTCTCTTGACATAAACACCTATAATAGATTAACCCTTGCACTTGCAACTAGAACCTCATCTCCACACGAAGCACAACAGGTGCCGCCTTTAGTTGTGCGAATATGCAGCTCAAGGAGGCGCACTCGCGGATTATGAAAATGGCCGAATATACCCCGGAGAAGTGCTGCTTTCAGCTAACGCTTGCTGTCACACGTCAGGGATCTTATAGAGGCCCCCCGTCTTCTGCTGTGACGCGAAAGGAGGACAGTCACAAAAACTATATGTTCTAATGCCTGACCGTGGAGCCGGAACGCTCATAGTTCGCGCTCCACAGTAGTCTAGTGGTTGCGGAGCTCGACAGCTGACCGGAGGGTCGCAGGATCGAATCCTGGCCGCGGCCACCGCTTTTTCGATGGAATCGAAAATGCATGAGGCCCGAGTACTCAGACTTAGGTGCACGTTAAAGAACCCCAGGTGGTTGAAGTTTCCTGAGCCCTCCACTACGGTGTTCCTCATAATCATATCGTTGTTCTGGGACGTAAAACTGCAGATTATTATTATTATTATTATTATTATTATTATTATTATTATTATTATTATTATTATTATTATTATTACGGTTGCGGCTGTACACAGGATTGAAGATGTGCGCGCAGAGCCGAGTTAGGGCAACGAGGAAATAAAATATGTGGATTACGCTGGTGCAACTGGAGTTCATTTTAACCGGGAGGCAAAAACTCGTGTCACTCTACTTCCCCCAGATGCCTCTACCGATGGTCTGTTTGACGCCAGTATGTTGTTGTGAAATTTCGCATGGGCGACCTCAAGGAAGAGATCACGTCAGTCCGCAATAATAGTATTATCGAGGGCTTCCGCAATATTTAAAGGACAATAGGAGAAAAAATGCCCTCCCTACGAGTGCGAGCGTCTCGTTTACTTCATCTTCCTCCTCGTCTCTGCTTTGCCTTTTTTTGGGACGTTAAACCCCAGATATTATTAAATATTATCTGCTTTGCCTTTCGCTGGATTTCCTAACCCTCGGCCACGCTGCATGTTTCCATTGCGTCTTTTCGACCAGAGTGGTCGCCGGAAACGTCTCCGATATCGATGCGCTCGAGAAGGCAGGCTTCGAGGAAATACGACCTTCTGCCGAATCGTCCATGGATGTTGGCCACAGATCCTTCAATCCGTGACATCACCCAAAGACGACGGGGCCTCCGTGTCCATTGGACGAAAGTGAGAATTTTCACGAAGGCGCCAATGTGCACATGCGACCTCTAGCGCGTCTGATAGTAATACTTCTGTCGAGATGACACACAAACAATGCCTCTCAAACAATAAGGTATCCTTTTTAAAGCACCCATCAAAAATGTCGATTAATCGATTAAAACATCACATCGAAACCAATTAATCGATTAAAGGTTAAATCTATGAACGATTAACGATTAATCGATTACAAATTTTAATCGACCATCCCTACGTCGTAGCCACCGACTACCTCACCCGCTACGCCGAAACAAAAGCCCTGCCCAAAGGCAGTGCCGCCGAGGTAGCCAAGTTCTACGTTGAGAACATCGTCCTTCGACACGGCGCCCCAGAGGTTCTCATCACCGACAAAGGCACGGCTTTTACGGCTGACCTAACCCAGGCGATCTTGGGATACAGCCACACAAGTCCCCGCCGCACCACCGCGTACCACCCACAGACCAACGGCCTGACCGAGCGTCTAAACAAGACCATCGCCGACATGCTGGCCATGTACGTCGACGTCGAACACAAGAAGTGGGACGCCATCCTTCCGTACGCGACCTTCGCATACAACACGGCCGTGCAAGAAACGACGCAAATGACGCCATACAAGTTGGTCTACGGACGGAGCCCGGCAACGACGCTCGACGCCATGTTACCAAACATGACCGACAAGCAAAACATCGAAGTGACCGCCTTCCTACAGCGTGCTGAAGAAGCACGACAACTCGCCCGCTTGCGGATCAAGAATCAGCAGACGACTGACAGCCGCCGCTACAATCTTCGACGACGCTTCGTGGAATACCAGCCCGGCGACCGCGTTTGGGTGTGGACGCCCATACGACGGCGTGGACTTAGTGAAAAACTTCTGCGACGATACTTCGGACCTTATAGGGTGCTTCGACGTCTCGGCAGACTCGACTACGAGGTTGTCCCCGACGGCATTTCGAACTCTCAACGGCGCCGTGCGCGACCTGAAGTCGTCCATGTTGTGCGTCTCAAGCCGTTTTGCGCGCAATAGTGGACCTCAGGACTGTACTTTTTTTTTCATTGGACTTTCTTGCTTGTGCGGATTGTTTATTCAACTTCCTTGATTTATTGTCGTTATTTATTGTTGCATGTATTTTTCCCATGTGTTCTGTTCTAAGCATCGGCACGATGCCTTTTCAGAGGGGGGCATTGCCACGCGCGTTTCTTTACTGCATTCGGTTTCCGCCCACAAAGACTATCAGCAGTACTCGGCGCAGACCGCGGCTTACTGTTCCAGAATCTTCTCGGTTGTAGTAGATCGTTTCGTTAAGATTGCACGCATGACGGTAACACTCAAGATTATTCCAGAGCTTGCGCGACGACTAGTGATAAGGCTAGAATGTTCGACGCATGATTTATAAAAGCCGGCGCGTTCCAACGAAGTTCAGTTGATCGACGGCCGACGCTCGGTTCGCCGCTATCAGTGCCAGTGTGTATTGCTGTAATCTGACTTTCCGTTTACCGGACACAAGTTCGGCCCAAATAAACAGTTTCATTTTGAACCTACCGACTGCTGCCTTCGCCGACGTCACGACCACGTGACACTATAATGCTGCGGTGGGCATGCTGTTTCTGTGCCCCTGCTGATGCTAGTGGTGTTGGTCTTGGCCCTGTCATCGCCCAACAGAAGTCTGGCTTCCGTGAATATGTTGTTGCTTACACAAGTTGCACACCAACGAGTGCTGAAGAAGATTACTTAGTCACTTAAAAAGAATGTCTAGCAATAATCTGGGCTACTACAAACTTATGGCCGTACCTATATGGCCAGCACTTCGATGTCTTTAGCGATCGCCATGCACTGGTTGTCTTATGCACTTATGGCCACACCTATATGGCCAGCACTTCAGTGTCTTTAGTGATCGTCATGTACTGGTTGTCTTCGCTCAAAGATCCCTCTAGCTGATCGACTTGATGGGCTCTACAGCTCCAAGAGTATGGTGTATTGGTTGTCTGCCACTGAAAAAGAAGCAGACCTATGCGAGTGGCCATTCACGTTTGCCTGACCCCACCGACATTATCAGTGTCTGCGTCCTAGACAACTAGTTTCTGCCATTAGCTTTCATCGGCATGGCTTTGGAACAGTGAAAAGATGTGATGATTGTGTTTGATAAATTACATTGCACTCTGGCTATCTAAAGCACTATGCTAAGAGGCTTCTCACTTCACCAGCTGTGATGGAACCCTTTATCAGTGCGACAACCAATGCAGTGGCTGCAAATAGCTACCAGCGAGACTACCCAGACAATGCGGTGCCGACATATGTGCCACTTTTCACACTGACCCTGGGTGTGCACACGCTGGTCTCTAGAGACTTAAAGACCAGACTGCTTTAGGTTTTATTGGCACATCATGTACAGTCGTACTCACGGATTTAAACATGGCATCAATCCTTGTGAGTATAACCAATACTATGAGCAATTGCTACTGATAACGCCATGTCGCTGCAAATCTGGCTGCTAAAGGCCACTGCTTTGTTAGTCAAATTACACTGATATGACAAGAACTGTAGATGCTGAAAATGAAAGTATGAGCATTGCATAGCTCGAAATTTTTTCCATTTCAATCAGTGAATACTGTAAACCTTTGAAAAAAAAGTACATTTGATTTTGCACGGAATGCTACCACCGCAAGCCTGAACCTGCCGTGCTCAATGCCACCCTTTGTTTGGGTTGGAATATATTTATACGGTCTGCTGCCATAGACATCTTCTGGAAATAACTGTGTTATTGTGGCTATATACCATTTTACTTGGCGTGCAGAAACAGTTACTGCTGGCCGCAACAGCTCATGATGTGTCCTTGTTCCTGCTTCAACGCTTTGTTACGTCACAGTGCTTCCTGTGAACTCCTGAGCAACCAAGGCTGTGCCTTCCTTGCAGATGTTAGTAAAAAACTTGTTGCTGAATGCCATGTTATTCACTGTAGTACTGCTGCAGATCACCTGCAAACAGCCTGAGGTAGAGGAGCCGTTTAACCGAACTCTTGGTGGCATGCCTTCAATGTATGTCGCCTCCAAACACACCAACTCAGACCTCGTTCTTTCATGTCTAACATACGCCTACAATACGGCACCACAGGCGACGGCACACTTCTCTCCTTTTTTTTACTCTGCGGTTGAAAAAGCTTAACACCCAATTGACAACATTCTTCCTAACCGTGCTGTGGACTCATCAGAGGACACACAGATTTCTCAAGCTGCTTGATATAGAACTTTCCTGCAACTAGCTTGCTCCCTTGCGTTTCAAGAAGAAATGCTACAGAAATGGTGTTATATTGGTTGCCACACCCTCGGTATATGCTTCACTTTCTCGTTTGGCTGTGTTGCCTCGTACATCTATGCGAGGTGTCTTCTTGAAGTTTGTCACCGTATATCATGGACCCTACAGGGTCCCACAGCAAGCATATCCTGTGAACTACCTCGTCGAACCTCTCACAGCCGCTATGGGCCTGCTTTGCTGAAATATCAAAACTGTTCACTAAATGACTTCAAACCATATCACAAGCGCCTTGCTCTCATGGTGCCTTGGACTACCTAAGTGGCTGTCTTCAGCAAAGGGGAAGAAGTAATGAAGTTTGCCCTTTAGAACTCTGCAGCCAGCACTATACAGGAGAGGCTTATGTTGGATGTTCTTGCTGCTGTGAGTCAATAGGCCTAGATCATCGCATCTTCCACATCGTGCTTCAGTCCTTATCTTATCAGAAACATTTTAGGCTCTGTTGATCCTAGTGGATGATTGTATCAAACTATCTTGTGCATTAAAAGAGATGTACGAGTGTATGACGTTTATGTTCACCACTACTATAGTGGTTGCTCATAGATGTTGCTTAACGTTAAAGTTTACACAAACTGCACAGCCGTGATTTAACCCAGTTAGCCACATCCATTTTCACGCTGAATGCTTTTGTGCAATGACAAGTTCTTGATGTGCCACTAAAATGAAGATACTTGTTACTTACTGTGCAGGGTTTCATTGCTGTCCTGTGAAATATATGCAGACGTTATGTGACTCAATGTACATATTTATTCCCATATTTGTCAGTGCAGTTCAGTTATGAAATTTCTGCTCTAGAATGATCAGTACATTAGTTTGCAAAAATTGTATATTTATGCACTATATTGTCGTCACGGCCATGGACATTACTTAAATCGAAGTAAAAATAAAAATTATGTTGGTCATGGGGTCTGTATTGTGTATATGATGTCATCAGCACAAAAGCAAAAAATGATGCTCACCTAAGGAAGAATGGTCATGGACGGTACAATGTGCACTGATGTGTGCCACATAAACGCACTTAATGATTGTCTGTACCCTTGTATCACAGTTTTACATATCAACACTGAATATTGAGCTTAAGCGTCTAATTTCTAAATTACAGAACAATACAGAAAAATAATTTGATTGTAACACAACCATAGGTCGTTGAAAAATGTAGAGCTCACTCAGACTAGCTCAAGAAATACATTTTGCGCTCAGCGTTTGCTCGGACGCGGACTCGCCCAAATTTTTTTTTACCTGGCCTCACTCGGACTCAGATTTACTGAAATGTTTCTCAGCCGGACTCACTCAGACCCAAACTCTCCAATATGTTGCTCACAAGGACTCTCAGACTCTAGTCGCGATCTGAGTCTGTGTGAGCCTAAGTGAATCGTCTCGTGAGTCCGTTAGCATACAACTTTTTTGGACCATGGTGTCAATGGTCTTTCACTAACTCGCATAAATGGTGCTCTACTTGGCACCTTTTGATCTTGTACCTTCAAATACAAGTTAGCAGTGGTTGCAGTCCAGTTTGGACATTTTTATAGAGAGTAATGAATCTCACAAGATCTTTTTGTCAAGGACTTGTTTTCAAGGAGGAGGTCAAAGCAGCCCCTTCTCCTGCCCCCCATTACTCATGCCTTTGATCAATAAATATTGAGCTACTCTACGAATGCTAGTCCGTTGAGGTACGTGTGTGTAGACGTGTGTACAAACGTCAGCCTACATAAGGCTGATAGTAATTTTCAAGTTGGGTAGATCAGCAAAAATGCAGAGCTCGCTGAGACTCGCGCAAGAAATATATTTTGTGCTCACTCGGACTAAGACTCGTCAAAATTTTCCTCAAGCAGGCTCACTCCGACTCCGATTCACTAAAATTTTTCCCAACCGGACTCGAACTCGAGAATATGTTACTCACCCGTACTCACTCAAACTCATGGCTTGATCCTAGTGTGAGTGAATCCTAGTGAGTCGACTCATGCATAAGTGTGCCGACCTGAGAACACATCTTCATAAGAGGTCAGTGCACTACAGTGATACTTATAGGGCGCCAGATGAAATGGTATTACATAGGGTCTAATCTGTTATTGCATAAAACAGAAGTCTTCTATCTAGCCCACTTTTTTCACTCAGCATACAGGACAAATATAGGCTCCTTGGAGTATAGCACAGACATACTAAGAGTAAGTATAAAAATATATAGGTGCACAGATATTGACTGAAAAATGCCATACTACAAAGCATGGCATGGTTCAGTCAGTATCTCGTGGAAAGCGTTGAAAGCATCACTAAACAGTTTAACATTGTGAGGAACTGCATAGTAAAGATATTAGCAAAACTAAGTTTGCGCATTACGTAAATTGCTGCTATAAGCATTGCGGAGGTGTTGATCTGCGGATGTATTTCTACATCACAGCAGCTGACCTTGGGACGTTGCAGTAGAATGAAACACATGGTTATTAATTTCCAACATGAAATGTTTGATTATTCATTTTGAAATTGCTTTGTTGACCACAACCTCATTTTTGACTTCTTGTGATGGAATTCTTTTTTCAGACATCATTTCATCTGCAATGTAAGCAACATCTAGAATAATGCATTGAGAATTAAGCATTGACATCGCCAGGGGGGTGCAAAAGGGGCCCTTGCCCCTTTAAGACACACCAGCACTGGCCCCACTCCCAAGCTACACCAACGCTCCCCACTACCTTGCAACGATGCAACACTTGTTTGCACCCCACGACACAAAATCCTGCTGACAGCCATGGAATGAAGCAAGAATAGATAGTATTATTTCTTCCCTCTTCATCTTGCATCTTTCTGACACAGCATTCCTTCCACCAAAATCAGCTCGCCACCACCACCACTTTAGCCACCATGAGCCACCGTCAGCCACCATATTCTCCACTTTAACCATCATGAGCTATTTTGTCCACCACAGTTTCCACCATATCCACTGTTTTTTTCCACCAATATCCACTATTGTTTCCACCGTGTCCACCACAAATTCCAGCATCCACCAACCAAGGATTTTCAATTGGGCTCTGGTGGAATCTGAGGCAGACCACTAAGCATTGTTAATGTATCGGTGGTAACATGATGCGTTGACATACGAGCCATGTTTTCGAAATGGGTTAAGAGGAGTGAGCGATCACGAGCAGCTGGCGACGCGTTTGGAAGGGTTGTGGCAGCTTGGGTAATCAGCGGACTCGACTGTCGGAGCAGCGAGCTTTTGGCAAAGTGCAGGACTGCAGGGTGAGCACATAGATGAGGTCTTGAACGCCAAGGAGCCGCCAACAACGACGATGCTGCAGCAAGGCTTTGGAAACGTCCCCGTACATGTGACTGCCATGCGCGCATCAAAGGAGTTGGTCGATCAACCCTTAGAGCAGTGCGTAGGCTTGTGGTAGTGTGCTACTCGTTGTGACGTACGCCGTCTCAAAGCACGCCGTTTAACTGAGCATTGTAGACGCCACTGTACCTTGAGCGCGCCCCACGATTCTGGACCGGATCCGAAAAGGGAGGCGCGCAAGACTCTAAACAAAATGGAGTGCGAACGCGAGGCATGCTGAACGCGAATTTTAAGACGCCGTGATCTCATCGAACAAGGCAAAGGAAAGCAAGCCTCTGCCTTTAAGAGTTGAACGCTATAGCGATATCCCGTCCCTGCTGCGTACTTCAATCACTTCGTGCATACACTATGTAATGGATAGTATGCTTTAAACCAGGAGAAATTATGCGCGGCAAAAGTGGCAAATGTTTTCGAACTTGCTATGCACCCACTACGTGGTGTTAAGGGAATACGCGCAGTAAGGTGTGTGCCGTTTGTAATGGGTGGCTGGCTTTAAACTATGGAATCGTTATGATATCCACATATTCTGACGCCCGATGGCAATGTCCGCTTGTACCACTCAATATTCCTGGGGTATTACATGTTATATTGCGACGCCTATATAAAGGACGCTTTCGTTTGCGAAGCGTGGAAGTTATTTTCACTGTATTTCCAAGCAGAGGAAGTTATTTTCACAGTATTTCCAAGCAGAGGCATGGCTGTGTGGTAGAACACCTGCTTGCCACGCAGACGACCCGGGTTCGATCCTCACTCAGACCCGAAAATTTTTATTATTTATTTTATTTGCATCTTTCTTGATTTTTCGGTCACGGACAAGATGATGATTTTTCGTCGACGCCGACACCGACGCCGACGCCGGAATTTCTGCGAAACGAGCTCTTTAACGCTATCGCGTTAAAATGGAGTGCGTACGCGATGCATGCTGAACGCGAAAGTTAAGATGCCATGCTCTCATTGAACAAGGAAAAGGAAAGCAAGCCTCGAGCGCTACTGATCGATGGCCGGAGACAAACAGGGGATGATGGTAATGATGACACAGAGCACCGCGAGACATAAGCTAGCGCACTTGGCACACAGAAGTGATCGAACCAACTAGACGATGAGCCACGCCGCCAAGTCCAGGCACATTGTGATCCATGTACTAGTATGTCATCATCATCATCATCATCAGCCTGTCTACGCCCACTGCAGGGCAAAGGCCTCTCCCATGTTTCGCCAATCAACCCGGTCCTGTGCTTTCTGCTGCCACGTTATACCTGCAAACTTCTTAATCTCATCTACCCACCTAATTTTCTGTCTCCCCCCTCACGCGTTTGCCATCTCTTGGAATCCAGTCAGTTACCCTTAATGACCAGCGGTTATCCTGCCGACGTGCTACGTGCCCGGCCCATATCCATTTCTTCTTCTTGATTTCAACTATGATATCCTTAACCCCCGTTTGTTCCCTGACCCACTCTGCTCTCTTCTGAAAAACTACAGGCCCATCAGCTTACTGTCCGTTGTGTACAAGCTATTTACAAAAGTAATTGCTAACAGAATTAATACGACATTAGAGTTCAATCAACCAAAGGACCAGGGAGGATTTCGTACAGGCTTCTCAACAACAGACCATATTCATACTATCAATCAGGTGATAGAGAAATGCTCGGAATACAACCAACCCCTATACATAGCCTTCATAGATTACGAGAAGGCATTTGATTCGGTGGAGACATCAGCAGTCATTCAGGCACTGCGGAATCAGGGCATCGACGAAGCCTATATAAACATAATGGAAGAAATCTACAGCGGATCCACAGCCACTATAGTCCTCCATAAAGAGAGCGACAGTATCCCAATAAAGAAGGGCGTACGGCAGGGAGACACGATCTCTCCAATGCTATTCACCGCGTGTTTACAGGAGGTTTTCAGGGCCCCTAGATTGGGAAGAGTTAGGGATAAGAGTTAATGGAGAGTATCTCAGTAACCTGCGATTCGCTGATGACATTGCATTGATGAGTAACGCGGGAGACGAATTACAGCTTATGATTACTGAACTGGATACGGAAAGTAGAAGAGTAGGTCTGAAAATTAATATGCATAAAACTAAAGTAATGTGGAACAATCTTGGCAGAGAACAGCGCTTTGCAATAGGTGGCGAGACACTGGAAGTTGTAAAGGAGTACGTCTACTTAGGACAGGTAGTAACCGCGGAGCCGAATCATGAGAGTGAAATAACTAGAAGAATAAGGATGGGATGGAGCACATTCGGCAAGCATTATCAAATCATGAATGGTAGTCTACCACTATCCCTCAAGAGGAAGGTATATAACAGCTGCATCTTACCGGTACTTACCTACGGAGCAGAAACCTGGAGACTTACAAAGAGCCCTATCGAAAAAAACAGCGTTTCCAGTGTCTCCCAGTGCGTTTCAGCACGCTGGGTGACACTGGAAACGCTGTAAAGTGTGTCCCAGTGTACTCATAGAGCGCTGGGAGACACTGGGGCACACTGTACAGCGTGGCCCAGTGTCTTACAGCGCGCTGGGAGGCACTGGGACACACTGTGCAGCGTCGCCCAGTGTCTTACAGCGCGCTTGGAGGCACTGGTCACGCTGTACAGTGTCTGCCCGCACACTGGGAACACCGGCGGCACATTGGAAGAAACTGGCCGCGCTTGTTGGACTTTCTATAAGACTTTATACTTGATCGCCAGATGTCGAGCGTGAAATTTACCGAATATTTTTCAAATTGTTCTGTCCTGTGTGCTACACATAGTTTCAGTTAGGCGACGGATGTGCGTGTCGGCTAAAGCAATCATCTGTCGAGCGCGCTAGCGCGTGAGCTTCCTTGAAGTGTGCTCGAGTGTCGTCAATGTAGTTTATAAACCGCATCGAAAGATCTCATCATTCGCAACACAATATGGGAGTAGTATTAGTCTGATAATCAAGATCAACCTACTCTAGCTGTCAGTCGTTCCCGCTCGTATACCGCAGAAAGCCGCATGCACGTCACCGGCAGCAGTTTGCCGCTGCAACACCCAATCCCGCGGCGTTTTTAGCTTCTGATTTGTGTAATCGAAGGTGCAAATATGACCTCGCTAGGGTCAGTTATGATCGAAACTACATTTTAGCCCGGTTATTACACTCTTTGTAATGGAATATATATCCACGATCCTCACAGCGACCGTGGCTCCCGAAGTGCGGCCCTAAGCCTAACGCTCGTTTCGGCTAGAGTGAACTACTGCAGATCTAGTACGCGGAACGTAAACAAGGGGACAGAAAATATGTTCAAACGGGTGACGAAAAGTACAGTGTTCAGTGAGCAGTTCAGATGCACGATGTTTTCTACATAGGTATGACTAACCGCTTAGCGAGACAGTGCGATTGCCGCAACACATCTGCGATTACGCTCATAAGTTTTGCTGCAAAACGTGCCAGGTAGACGTTCTGATGCAAGGTAGCCCATAACAAACAAACAAACAATCTCCTGTCAGGGTAGCGCGAGCACGAAGAGACGAAAATCTACGTTTCTAAGCGTAAAACATAAATATTGGATACCGGAATCAGCTAATACATGAATAAAAAATCATATGAAGCCTGTCGTTCGAGTGTGGCGTAGTGGGTAGCGTGTCGGGCTCACAGTGAGTAGTTCGTCTAGGTAGGAGGTTCGAATCCACGAGCTCGTTCATTTTTTTTTGGTCCAGTGCTCGTGTTTCAACCTTAATTACGGTGTGGGCATAACCACAAATTTTAAACACCATTTAAAAGCCCCGATTTCGGCCCATAACGCGTGTCCCAGTGTGCAGCGCGCCAGCGTCCAGTGTGCCCCGTGCAGCGTGCCAGTGTCCCAGTATCCAGCGCCACACTGGTCCACTAATCAGGTATGGCGCTGGGACAGTGCCACTGGGTTTTCCGATAGGGAGGGTTCAACTTAAACTGAGGACGACGCAGCGAGCGATGGAAAGGAAAATGATAGGTGTAACCTTAAGAGACAGTACTAGTATGTACACGTCTATTAAAGGGAAGCGCCAGACAAGGAGAGGCAGCTCGCGTTCGTTCCAGTCCGCTAGACCCCATATCGGGCCCTGCTCGCGAGCTGACGTATCTAATGCACAATTAAAATCTCCGGAGAATACTCCATGCCGACCGTCAAGAAAATACATGTCCAAGTCGTGGAAAAAGTAATTGGGATTGGATGTTTGGGCGAGTCCATAAATACACAGAATGCGTAACCTGAATGATGGTAGGAGTTAGTAGAAAGCCAGTACCCGACCTAGCCCATCACAGAAAACGTGGTGATCTCGCAAAACAGTAAGATCAAAAATAATGATTCGAGCTTTACTGAACCCAGATGTGGCGATAGAAAACAGGTTGTCTACCAAGTTGACATTTCAAAATTCCCTGAGCTTTCCGGGTTTAGCCTGAGTTTGCGTAAATTGCGGGTTTTGCGTAAATTCCCTGAGTGAAACAATTTTTAACACGAAAGTCTTTTATGCCGGAGTCCACTACGGCTCTTCTCACGTATTTCCGTCACGGATATGACGTTGTCAAATATAAACTAACATATTGAGATCAAAGAAAAAACTAGAAGAAAAAGATCTGTCACCGGGCGTCGAACCAACGACCTCGCGCTCCGCAGCGCGCGGCGCGAAACCATTCGGCCACGGGAGCACACGTACCTTTGCCTGTAACGGCAGGCTATTTATATACACCATACACCTTTGGCAGTCCTCAGAGCTCGTCGACTTCAGCGCGTTTTTGTCATCACTAGCGAGATGGCGCGAAGGTGGCATGGAGTGCGTGCTCTAAAGGTCGTCAAAGTCGTCGTGCCTCTCGCTGCGATGAGCGCGCCCCCTCTACGCGGCGTGGTCGCGCGCGCGCGCTTATCTTGTGATCGGGGCATTCGGGCGCTTAGTACATCTTTGCTTCCACCGGAAGTTTGCTTTGAAGTTACAGTGGTTAAAGAGTGCACGAAAGTCATTTCGCTCGCCGCAGCGGCCGCGTTTACGAAAGGAGCGCGCTGCTCACACACGAAGTAACAATTTTGTCAGTTGTTCGCGCTCATCCTATGTATATTTGTGCCTTCGTTTCGTCCGTCTTTCCTTGCTTTCGGGCAGCGCGCTTTATGTGTCGCGCTGTGACAGTCCACGCTCGCCATGTGTATGCTCATTTCGTGCGTCCTTTATGCTTGGGGTTTCGAGCGGCTTGCCGTTCTTCACGGGATATTACAATTTCTTGCTGTAGCATTCATTCATTCGCTCGTGTGGCAAAACAATTAACAATAAACGCTCAAATACCTCTGTGAAGACACGTTTCACTTTCGTGTTGTACCAATTCCTTTGACAGAGGGATCAGCCATGTTTTTTTGTCAACGCGGGCTGACACGATGTGCCTGGTGATGTCGCTCTCTACTATGCACGTTAAAAAATAAAACTGACTTAATTTTATTGGAATAGTGCAGAGTGAAGTTAAACCTCAAAATAGGGAAGTCAGTAAAATGGTAGTTATTATCAAAACTGCCTTAACAGAAACTTGTCTTTCATCCACAGTATACTAACCCAATGATTCATTTTATTGCGATAGCAATTATATGGACATTCTCAATATCTCTGTCGTTGCCGTCATATCCCGAAAATAGTCCAAATTGATAAGATCTCCCAACGCATCGTACGTCCTACCCGCGAGTAATAGCACGCGAACGGGGGCGACGAAACCGGCTGAAGCGGAGATCAGACGAGCCGGCCCATCTCCGTCGCACAGAGGGTAAATGCGAGAAGACCCCCCCCCCCCCCCCCGTACCTGTGAGACCGGCCGTCGAATGCTTTCAAGCATAGAGGAAACGGCCCGCCCGTCTTTAACGAGCATGAAAAGACGCGAGCGGTGGGGATGTTGCTCGAGTAGCAACTGTGAACTTTCATTTTATGAGCGCGGTTGCCATCGCTGACGCGCGCGCTATCTCGCTATCTCGGAAGCCATTAGCTGGGGCTGGTATATCCTTCGACGTCCTGCGCTCTCAACGCGAAGAGACTGTGCGAAAAGTGTAGCTGGAGCGGCCGTATTCTCTTACACCAGCGTTTTGTAGAGTTGCGCGAGATCGGATCTAACAGAGTTAGCGTAAAACATTAAATTTTGTTTCTATCGCATTCATGACTTGCGGTGAAACTGTGACTTTTCTTACACTGAAAATGCAGCAAGGATGCTCGACTAACGCGGTGGTCTGAAAAACTGATTATCTTTTGTATGTGAAAAAAAATCATTTTGTAGAACCTCAGATCCAGCGACCACGATTTGATGCCGCACCGGTGCTGCACGCGTAAGGACGAAATAATTGCAGAGTTGTACTGTGCAATGGCACCAATTCTGGTGCTGCTGCTTGTTATCAAAATGTTTGGTGTCGCCCAGAGTAGTGCAAAGCCGATGCTGTTATGTTAGCCAGCTGAACCATTTGCCCACTCCGTCAGTCGCACATCGAAAACCGTACTTCGCACGCTAGAAAAAAAAGCTCGCAGTTTTGCCGCAAGAGCGATGCAATTAATTTGATAGCAATAAATTGGAACTTTGAAGAAATATAAGCTATAGCAGCCAGGGGCATAGCCAGAAATCTTTTTTCGGGGGTAGGGGTGCGAAGGGGGGTTTAATTACGCTTAATGCATGTTCGTGAGTGCTTGTGTATTTGTTTGTGTATTTATACACACGTAAAATTAAAAGAAGTAGGTAGGGTTTGAACCTCCCAAACCTCCCCCACCACTACGCCGGTGATAGCAGCTCACTACTACCTCAAAAAATTCGGCAGATCCCAAGTACCATGGGAATCGATGTTATGCGAAGCATGCGGAGGCAAGGTAACTGGTTTGTAATTTTTAGATGCGAAGCAGCTCTTTGACTCACGTGTGTAACGCCGTACGTTACGTACGTCCGTACGAATGCGCCGCAACGCGTTCCCCTCGCCGTAGGTGTTGGAGCGTTGCGAAGTAGGTCATGCCACAGCTGCGCGTAGACGTCACGCTCCCCTCGCACGCTTCCCTCGCAGGTGTGCGCTGACGTCACTCTCTCCCTCACCCACAGCATGCTCGCGGCAGCGCCCGCAGCTGCCGGCTGCTCTGCCCGCTCGCAACACCTCTGAACGTGTCACTTCTCTCTCGCTTCACCCTCTCCACCGCCCGCAACGCTAGACCGCACGTCGAGTGGAAACTCTTTCGGCTCGTTTATCTCCTATGACGCCCGTTTCAACCGGGTCAACGCCCGTGCGCACCGCTCCTGCTTCGCATCCCATGAGGGTTCCCTTCGGTGAGATGGTCCAAGTTTTTTTAACGCGATAGCGTTAAGGAGCTCCTTTCGCAGAAATTCCGGCGTTGGCGTCGGCGTCGGCGTCGTTGGTTGTGAGCGAAAAAACCAGACAATCCAGCATATAGTGAGGGGTACAGTGGGGCCGAAAATAACATATCTAAAAGATCGTTATATAGATCTTTTCTTGCGCTAGAGAATAAATAATCATTGGAGAATCTTGCTGTGAGAAAGCGCACTGATTCGTATACTTCACGCATGAAACCTTGCAAATAGGGAGGTGATACAAAATTAGTAGATACCACTAAATTTGGTAAAACATCGGCAAAATTCACTTGCAAGAAAGTTCGAAGCAGCGGATGGGCACAGTCGCGAAAATAGAAAAAACGTGACACCAGCTGTCTAATAAAGAGGTGAACCAACCCGAGACCACCTGCGAAAACTGGTCTAAAAACATTGTCACGCCTCATTGGTTCATAGGTTGATGACCAAATGAAGGTAGCAAATATTCGGTGAAACTTTTGAATGTAAACCCTGGAACAATAAATTATTTGCAGTACGTAGAATATTTTTGTTGCCAGAAACAGATTGCATGCCTTAGCTCTGCCAAAGATAGAGAGGTTATGCGGAATAAACGTCTGGGCATAACGCTTTAGGGTGGGTACACGTTCTTTCAAGTAATGTGTGCTTGATCTGTATGCATCTAAAGAAACGCCTAGGTATTTTGGTGGCACAGAAGACCATTCAATACCCTCGAAATGGGTTGGTTTAGAAGTCCATGGGCCAAACCACAGTCCCAAACTTTTTGCAAAGTTCATTCGTGCCCCTGAAATTGTTCCGAATTCCCGGATTGTTGACACCACCGTTTTTATACTGGAAAGATCTGTACAAAAGAACGCTAGGTCATCCGCATACGCCAATACTTTTACCTTATTCCCATAAGCACTGAAACCGTGGACGTTGGTAGATCGAATTACGCTTAAGCACACTGGCTCCAAGTAAAGAGCAAAAATCATTGGCGACAACGGAGAGCCTTGTTTCACAGATGAGTTAAGGAACACAGGTTTTGACAGCTGACCATTAACAATCAAACGGGTCAAACAATCATTGTAGCATAGGTTAACACCTTTAAATATAGTGGACCGAACGTTGGCATGTTCGAGAAGAGAAAACAGAAAAGAATGACGAACCCGGTCAAACGCCTTCGCTAAGTCTACTTGTAGCATTGCCAGTTGTTCATGTGAGTGTGAACAATGTTCCAATACTGTGCGAGCGATGTGTATGTTCGTCTGTATTGAGCGACCTTTTAGACCGCAAGTCTGATGGGCACCAATAAGAATCGACATTGCAAATTGAAGTCTGTTCGAAAGCACTTTGTCAAAAATTTTATAGTCAACATTGCACAATGTAATTGGTGTGTAGCCGTGAACATGACGGAGTTTTTTTCTGTCGGAGTATTTTGGAATTAGAACGGTGTGGCTTTTAGTAAAAGATCGAGGAAGCGTCTCCAGATCAAAACTCTCCTTAAAAATGTCGAGCAGTACAGGACACAGTAATAATTTCAATGTTTTATAAAACTCACCCGACAATCCATCAGGTCCTGGCGTTTTTGACAATGGTAATTGTGCAATGGCAAGATCTATTTCTTGTATAGTAATTGGCCCAGTAATAATTCACATTCCTCGTCAGTTAGAGGAGTCACAAATGACAAGAACGGCGCTACCACATCTTCGTTTTCGTTTTCAGAAGAGGCGCTGAACAATTCTTTCTAATAATTTTCAAATTCTGACATGATTTCACTTGAATTAGTGACCCTTTCGAATAAAGACCTGGTATAAATTTGGCTTTTGCTTTGCGGTGTTAATCGAGTAACGCTTGACGTGTGGGTTCCTCTGAATGCAAAGTACGGGTATTGCTTGATCGAACACGACAGGCACCTCTGTAACGCAAAGCGTCGTACCTCTGGAGTGCGTTCTTGGCATTAGCAATTTCGTCTGTATAAGAACCAGGCGCCTCACACTCAAATTCATAGAGGTTATGAAGATTTTGCTTTAGCATCTTTTGTTATAATTTTTTACAAAAACCCCTCACAGATCCCATTTCTATAGCTATTGCCCGAATTTCTTGTTTGAAAAATTCCCAAGAGGCAAACAAAGGCATGTCAGCCGACAAACAGCTCCTCAGTGCTACGCGGACGCGAGCAGTGAACTCCTGGTCGCTCACAATTGAGGAGCTAAGTTTCCAGAGTGCCCACAGTGGTCTGAAGGGAGATCGAGTGTTGCTACCTATCTGCCCCACAACAATGCAATGATCTGAGAAGGAAATAGGTTCTGTTTTGCACGACACATCACGGGAAATAAGAGGTGCTGAAACGTAAATGCGATCAAGTCGTGTATGGGTACTGCCTTGAGCGTGTGTATACGAGGGCAGGCTATTTAGCGTTCCTATATCAACTAGTCCCGCCTTTTCAACTATAAGTGAGAGCACTTCAGCTCTCCTGTCACTGCGGCTAAGCCCGGTACGATCAGATGGAATACACACACAGTTGAAATCGCCCATGACCACAATGTTACGGTCAGGATCTGAAGAGGTAGCCAAACTTTCAAAGATATCAGTTCGCCGTGGTGCATCACTAAATGCATATACGTTGATTAGGCGCCATGGCAAGCCGTACAATGTAAAATCACATTGTATCAACCACCCCTCTGCGTCAACACTATATACTACAGAAGAATACGGTAAACTCTTCCTCAGAAACAAAAAAGGCAGCCCGCCGAAATGCCCACAGCGTGCGACACAAACACATCAAATACAGAGAGATATGGCCGCAAGGCCCTCTCTGTATCCATTTCACTCTCGATCTTCGTTTCTTGAACGGCGACGAAATCAAGGTGTCGGCTGAACAGCAGCAACCAGGGGAGCTGCAGCTGCTTCAGCTTGGACCGAAGTCCACACACGTTTACCGTTGCAAAAGTGACTCTCTGAGGCAGCGCCATGGCGTCTAACTTCTTATCAGAGTTGCATACGCTGGTCTGGTGGAGAAGGGATGCGTGAAGGCTCCCCGTCACCAGTACCCGGCCTCCTTGATCTTGAGCGTCTGCACTTTCCTGTTGGCTTTGATGGTTTGCGACGACGCGACTGTGGAGGGTAGACCACCGGAGTCACTTTCCTCGCTGGTCTCGGGGTTTGGCGATGCTGGGCGTTTACTTATGGAAGCGTCACGGGATCCTCGCGTATCGTTGGTAGTCATCTTCTCATCTGGTACTTGCACATCAGCACTACCGCCAAGGCTTTCTTTCCGAGTGCCCGCAGACTCAGATGAAAGAACCACCGGCTTCTCACCGCTGTCTGTGACACCGACTTCTCTCGACGCTTGTTCGGATTTCCGCGCTACGGCACAGTCATTACCCTCATCTTTGTCACCAGCACAGGGCTCAGTGGCTACAGCACGTGGAAGATTCCCAGTTGCATCGAAGACTTCGGTTGCATTCATGATGTGTTCCTGCAAATCTGGCAAAGCATCGTCAGGTGGTCGCATGCGATGGCGTAGTTTATTGGCGTACGTCGCCACACATTCTTAATCTGTGTGTCCAAACCGCCGACAATAGTCGCAGCGCGGTGTCCGGCAGTTTCGACGAATGTGTCCTACTCTGTTGCAACGCAGGCATAACGGTGGTCTGCCAGGAATCAGTACTAGACTTTGCAGACCGCAGACCGAGAGTAGGTGTGGAATGTCGGAAACACGGACTCCATCAGCGATTGTCAGTACGACATCTCGATTAAGGGTACGCATCTGTTCCATCTCTGATACTCTCCAAGTTTCCGCTGAAATAGACTTGATATTTCAGAATGACTGAAGGGCTTCATGCACATAAATATCTTCCAAGCGTTCAGGGAGCCATAATAGTTCCATTTTAACTTCCGTGGGCTCAGGGTCTATCACAACGCACCTTCGGCCTCGAACCAGAAATTCACCGCAAGTTACGAGCTTCACTTTTGCTAGCGCTGTCCTGCAAGTCACCATCCAAACATGGGACATTTGAAACTGTCCAATCGAGGTTACATCTGCAAGTTCTATGATATTTCGGAGGGTATCTCGCATGCAGACCTTGCTGGACGACCAGCAAGGTCTGCATGCAGAAAAACGGAGTCAGCGACGAGCTTACCAGTGGGAAGACGGGGCAGGACGATACGGTACCCATTGTTACCGGAAGAAACCTGAGCAGCACCTCGGCTTGAAGCCGATTGATTCTTTGTAGCGGAGAACATCGAAAAACGCAACCGTTCCGAACGGCGTCTTCGTCTTTCTCCCAGCCATGCCTCTGCTTGGATATACTGTATATCCAAGTATAGCCTCTGCTTGGATATACAGTGAAAATAACTTCCTCTGCTTGGAAATGCAGTGAAAATAACTTCCATGCTTCGCAAAGGCAAGCGTCCTTTATATAGGCGTCGCAATATAACATGTAATATCCCAGAAATATTGCGTGGTACAAGCGTAAATTGCCATCGGGCGTCAGAATATGTGACTATCATAACGATTCCATAGTTGAAAGCCAGGCACCCATTAGAAACGGCACACACCTTACTGCGCGCATTCCCTTAACACCACGTAGTGGGTGCATAGCAAGTTCGAAAACATTTCCCACATTTGCCGCGCATAATTTCTCCTGGTTTAAACCATACTACCCATTACATAGTATGCACTAAGTGATTGAAGTACGCAGTAGGGACGGGATATCGCTATCGCGTTCAACTCTTAAAGGCGAAAGTACTGAAAGTTGGGCGAGTTGGTACTCATTCATGACGTAGCGCTGAATAAGGTAGTTTAGTTTATCTCGTGTGTTTCTGAGTCCGCCGGTGGGGGGAGTGTGTTACGTGACGATTAAAAGTGCATTTCGTTGTTTAAAATAAATCAATTGTGAGTTTGCGGCCGTGTTGTCTGCCTGTTTTTCCTTGTGTCCGTGTACGTCTTGCGCAAAAGAAGTCTTAAAGGGGAAGCTTAAGGGTCCCCCAATTTTTTTTTATTGAGTGAAACGTTACGAAATGAGGCTAAAGATATGTACAAGTGTTGTACGCACAGACATATGTTGAACAGTCGCATATGTTTACAGCTGCGTAACGATGCCAACAGAAACATGGGTGTTACCAACACCAGAAGTGGTAAGCTGATATGTAGCACTTGTGCTTCGAGGATGGTAGCCCTCGATAGTGCATCGTGGAGCAACTACAGTGGATGGCTCTTAAGTATACAATTGACGTTAACCCGACATGACGCCTGCCTCATAGGAGTACATATGTAATGTTTATCAAACTAGATAGCCAGCACTGCGACCACAATTGACGTTTCACCAATATTCTGAAAATGGCTACTCGCACAGCCGTACTCCTCACCCAAAAAAGCACGCACGCCTGCTTACGTCCCTACTTGATTTTCTGGGTGTGCCATGGTACAGTTGCCGTAGAAAGGCCGTCGGTGCGCGCGTTCCTCGTACTGCAGCCATAGCGCCGGTTCGCACGCTTACGTCACCATTTACTGGGTTTTCCATAGTACTGTGAACTAATAGAGAGGCAGTGGCCTCAAATGTGTCGAACACGTGACGTCGCCGATGTCCGCTTGGCCACTACGGTGTATACCAGGACACGTGAATGCCGACGAGCGAGTGAGACTACCACAGTTCCCACTGAAGGATTAGGGGGGTTGCCTACAGGGCTTTTCGTTCGAATTTTTTTTTACTTTCAGAAAACGCAGTACGATTTTTTTGGCAGCTCTGGTTTACGGCACGCTAGATACAGCAATACATAACGTTGTCGTCGGAATGTGGATAACTTAGTCACCAAGATTTATGTAATGTCGCCCTTTCATCAAGGGACCGTACGGAGAGAGCCACTCGCGGAAATGAAACTTATTTTGATAGTGGTTCCCAAACGGAATTTTAATTGGGTAGCGCAAGAGATGTGCTAGCACTTTTACCACACAGAAAGCTTCATTTCATCAAAGAAATTCGTCTTAAGCTGATGGCGGAAAAGTATTATTATTGTGTAGCCTATGCGCGGACTGTAGGGCAGACGCGACACGTGGGTCAAGTCCTCCTTCCAGTTGCGCCATGTTATAAGCGTGGAAATTCCCACAGATGTACCGCTGCTGGAGCGGACGTTCCCGATGTTTCTCCCCTGCAAAGGCTAAGCTATTTTTCCCACGGCTATCATGTGCGAAAGCACACGATAACAAGTGATAGTTTGTACTCCACTCAGCACAGCACCCTCCTAATCACACCGATCGCTCTGCCTAATGCGTGCGGGAAAGTGACACACCACGGTGGCCTAATCGTTATGGTGCTCCACTATTGACCCGTGGGTCGCCGTATCGAGTCCCGGCCGAGGCGGCTACATTCTCCGCGGAGACGAAAATGATCGACGCCCGTGTACCTAGATTCACGTGCATGTTAAAGATCCCCAGGTAGTCGAAATTATCGGAGCCCTCCACTACGGCACCTCATAATCATATCGTTCTCTTGGGACGTTAAATCTCAACGATTATTATTAGCATACCAGAAAACGCCATGCCGTGTTAAAAGCCAAGTTTTTGTGAAGGAAATCCTCCCTCTTGGGGCGTTTCGCACTGCCCGATATTCGACTTGTAAAGTGTTCCGGCTATTTTCGTTCAATGTAGCAGTAGATTTTGCTATACATTCGCGCTCTAACAGGGAAATGATCTACATTCGGTTATTTATAAAAGTCTCCAGTGACTGTGATTTCTTTATACCATAACCTCAGTGAACGACCGTGCAAGGAAACATTAGCTGTCAATTAGAAATAACGGGAACACCCATTTGGCTGCGCATTGTCAAGCTTCAATGTGCTCACTGATTTTCGGAAACATTATGATATGGGGTAGGAGCAGTGATACCACAGCCCGCGATCTGAGCGAGGCTTTCTTTGTAACAGACGATGCTTGTGTAAGCGACACGGTTGTTTCATTATTTGATAGCGAACGTAAATTTTTGCGTGCCATCTTGTTATCTGTTTGGTGGTGACCATGTGACCACATTTGCTTGAACATGTGTGTTTTATGGGTATATATTGAAGGGTGACGAAAAAAATAAGAGTTAGTTGAAAGCAGTGTTGTACACGTTCCTCTAAAACAGGAACGAAAGCTCGTTCCTAGTTCTTCCCCAATTTCGGAACGAGTTCCCGTTACTAGTTCCTCAAATGTAAAAGGAACTCGTTACAGTTACATTTCAAAAATTGGAACGTGTCGTTACATTAACGTTACATTTGATTTTTTAAATAAATATACCGTGTCGGATAATCCTGAGGCGAAATAAAGTGAGCAATTGAAAGCTCCCATCGAGCTACATATATCAAACGAATTTAACATTGCCTATAGCCGGTTATACATAGGTAAAGAAATCTAAATAAACGCTGCTAGGGAAATTTTTTTGAGACCACCGGCCTTACTACATACATGTAACTGCAACTTTCGTGCTCGTCTGTTTTAAATCCAACACATGTGGCACTTTCAACGTCGGTCTTCATAGGCGCAGTCAGGACACTGCACTTCACATATTGAAATGAATTTCTTGCACGGGAAATCGCATCGAAAGTACAATACTTAGGCGTTTAATGAGTGCGCATTCAATATTTCAGTGTGAGCAGAAAATAATGTTCAGAATACACGGATACACACTTGCGCCTCAGTAAAGTCCCTGGTTCACAGTCATCGAACATATTTCTGTATATTTCGTCCTCTGTCTTTCTATCTTTTGCTTTCTTTCTTGCCTTTCGTTCTCTATACTTTTCTCTTTCTCTTCTTTATATATTTTTCGCTATCTCTCTCTCTGTCTCTGTGTCCGTTCGCTCGCCTTCCATCTTTTTTTTTCTTTTTCTCTGTCTCTCTATACTCGTTTTACCCTCCTCCTTTCCCTCCTCCTCACCATCACTTCTCCTTCCCACCCCCTTGATATACTGTACTATATAAAGATATGCTATGCTCTTCTAGCGCGCGCGCATGTTGCATAGCCAATAATTTCCTCAACCTCCTACTTCATTAGTATATGGTCACTAAGCTAAGAGGTGTATACGATCAAATGGAAAGTCAGCCAGAATGTTATATTGCATTGGTGAGGTGTTTGTCCTTACCAACGTTCTAGTGAATAATGGGAAATGACAGTTATTTGATGTATTCGCTCTAGAGATGTATGCGAATTCTTCAGCGCTGTGCGTTCGTCGTTGGGTCGCGATACGAGCAAAGTGAACGTATTAGTTCTCTGTCTGTATTGAATTGCTTCAAAATGTCATGCCTATGTTGAATAAATACCACGAAAAAAAATTAAATAAAAACTAGATAGCCAAGTGGTTACGACTCTCACCTTCAGATCGTGGATAAGCGGTGTCGAATCTCACCTCGCCGAAAACATTTTGTAGCGGAGAATTTATCTCTTTCTCTATATCCCTTTCTTTCGCTCTCTCTGTACTGGTTCTCTCCCCCCATCAGAGTTATTGCTTCCCGCGCAGGACAAATCAGCGTCCGTGTTCTGGGAGAGAAGCAGAAGAGGATGGCGATGTTGAAGAGAGTGCGTGCCGGTTCATGATGATAATTTTCTTTCTACGACAGATGGAAACCTCGAGCACAACATCTCTACTGTAAAAAATAAACTGTTCCTCCCGTACGTGGTCAGTCTCGGCGTTTTTCGCTTCCCTGCGCCCCCCGGCGGGCGCCTTGAAGTAAAAATCAGGATGCATCGCAGTCACGTGATAGGCGAGTGCTACATTTTCGCGCCTCGCACGGTCGCCCATCCGCCCTGTTCTGTATGATGTGCTGCTTGCGTGTGCCTGTTGAATATGGTGGAACGTTTACAGAAGGAACGCCGTTCCCTCTACCGTTCCTGCTTAAACGTAACGAGTTACCGTTACAGTTCCACCGATCCTGAATGGAACGGTGGCGTTCCTCCGTTCCTGCCAAAAGGAACTAGTTCCTTGAACGTCGTTCCTTGCAACGCCGTTCCGTACAACACTGGTTGAAAGTTTGCGCCCTGTCTTTGTTCGTTGTTTCTCTGTCCCTGTCTGTTTTTGCGCACACCAATTTACGTAGAAGATGGATGTATGTGCGCGGGAACTCACACCCTAAGTGGAGTTTCTGGATAAGAAGCTCATGAGAAGCAAGGGGAAATGCCTTTTGGAGTTTCTATATATACTGTGCATAAATGACTCGGGGTATCGACGTCCACGTGTCCGCTATGGGAAAAGTGTAACAACGTTTCGCTTTAAGCCACACAAAAGTTTGTTCAAGGTTAGCGTGAGCGCGATGCCGAGTGCTCGACCTTCCCAGGACGCCACCTGCTCGTTCGCACGAAGTGACTCTGCGGCACATGTGTGTGCTGTTTTCCATGCAAAATAAAACAACACGGTGCAAACGTGAAGTATATATTTTTCTTTTCTAAAGAACCGACGCATGTTTCAACAAGAGCAGCTGCCTTTCTGCGATAATACCAAAAAATACCTGATTTATTACTTCAACCTGCATTCATGTCGCCAATGCCCGGCCCACCGGGACGTATTATCGTGTTGACCTAAAGGGGCAGAGTGGTGAGTGTTTCAATTTTTTCTTTCGATAGTGTCTACCGCACTATGGGCTAGGCAAAACTTCGCAGTGTAAACGCTTGTAATTGGCACTATTGGGCAGCAAAAGTCTTCCTTTTCTGTTTTTGTTAAATAGTATAATAGGCTTCCATAACCAGTATGTTTCATGCTTCAGAATTCAAATGCTTTTACACTGAAGTGTAGTGGGTGTGTGTGTGTGGGGGGGGGGGGGGGGGGAGTGTTTTACAATACAAAATATTTGAGTGACATGCGGCTTATAACGCACATTTACTCGCTCACCCAAATTACATGAGCAGGCGGATATTTCTTGGAAAAGTCGAAATACATAACTGAGTAATAAAAATATTTCATAACCTCCTGTTACGCTGATTTGCCGGGCGCACAATATTGCAACGCCTATGAGAGGGCCCTAGTGGTTTCACAAGGCAGATCAGCTTAAAGCAAATGTTAAAACGCCTTAGTTCTGAAGTAAGTTTCTGTTTCACTTGGTTCTTAACAAAACAAGATTTACATACGTTACAGCTGAAATATATGTAGAACGCAAATACATTTCTTTGCTTTCATGATGGTAAAGCGCTAAAAGAACGTATACCAACACGCCCAACTAGCAGTTATTCTAAACATTTCTTTGCAACTTTGAGAACAGATATCTCGTGACTAGTGTCGCCCCCAGGATTTCTCACAGTGTAAGCCTTCGAAGTCGCAGACTACCTTCGTATTTTTAATGCATTATGTGCAATAAAGGTAATTACTGAAACTTTGCTGATTATGCACATAATATTTCAGGAGGTTTAAATGGCTCCAGCCAACTTCGTAGAGAGCCCGACGTTTCGGGACCGGTTCGGTCTCTTCCTCAGGAGTTCTCTGAGTTGGTCATGGAAGCATCTCCGCGTCTTGTTTCAGCACGGCTCCGGCTTTCCCTTTGCCTCATGTTTCGGAGGCCATGAAGGTATCCTGAAGGCGTTGTTGCTAGCAACCGTTTCACGTTTGCAGGTGTGTTCTCAATGTGCCAGGAGTCGAGGAAGAGCCTCCTTCTAACGTTCCGTTCGGTTTCCAGAACAGAAGCGCCATCGAAGTCGATCTTATTGTCGTGCTTTCGCAGTGCTCTGCAAGAGAGCTGCGTTGCACTTCCATCTCCCTGACATCGTTCTTATGTTGGCGAATTCTTTCTGAGAAACACCTGCTCTCGCCTATGTAGCTGGCTGGACGCTCAGAACACGGCACCTTGTAGACTACGCCTGGGTGTTGTTCCTTAGAAGGTCGATCCTTCGGCCGCGGTAGCAAGCGGGTGATCGTGGACGCAGGCTTGTGAATCACCGTGACCCCCGCTTTTCAGAGAATCCTGGAGAGCTCGTCACAGTGAATAGCCCTCTAGTAGTATAGTCTCGTAGTGTAGTTTAGCAAGAGGGAGGAAAAGGAAGCGTGAGGAGCAAGAAAAGACCACCAGCTTTGCTAGTTCCTCAATCTATGCACCCCTAGCTCGTAGCTGTTCCAATATTTTTTTTACCAAGCGAAAAAATTGTACAATAAACTTCATGTTCAGCTCACTTGCTAAAAACCCTCTTTGATCCGCCTGTATCCTGAAATGGTGGCGTTTTTTTTTTGTCAGGGCAGCTGGACAGACCAGTAGACCACAACGCCATAAGTGAAGCAGCGCTTCTGAAGGTTGCAGGCAACAATAACAGGAATGCTTGGTACAGTTTGGAGTTACGTTTTCGTGAGTCTCATCGCTGGACTGGCCGCAGCTGTAATGCAAGATGCATGGAAAGTGCTGAAAAGGGCATTGCGTCGCGACTTACCACCCGGCCCTCGTGGCCTTCCATTCCTTGGTTACGTGCCTTTCATGTTCAATGGTGGGCACATGGAGGTGGACTCGCTTAGAAAGAAATACGGTAATATATTCGGGTGAGTTTCACAAAAAAAAAATTCAATGGTATTAGTGAACTGATTGAGTTGGGTAAACTTGAAGGATGTAGGTGGGCTTTCGAGGTAGGCAGTAACCAGAGATTAGGAAAAAATGAATGCTGCTTCACTGCGTGACGGACCTTCAAATGGCCAATCACTGCTATTTGTTGCCGCCTACAGGCCATATTATTTTAGCCTCATAGCCGTGCATACGGCAAGAAGCATGTAATCTGGACCCCACTAATCCCCAGTCAGTGTGGTCAGCTTATCTACGAAGGGTTTAGTGACATTACTACCGATGACTTTTCATTCTGAGTGCCCCTGAGATCGCTAAGCGCTCTCATATAAAGTATCATAAAACAGGTAAAATACGAAATTTCACGTTGTCCTGGTATATCCTGTTTCTGTGCTGAGTACAACTTACCTCAAAATGGCTGTCATGCTTGTTCGTTCAACCTAAGCGCTGAATTTCCTCTATTGTGAGATATTTTCAAGGCGAATGCCTTGTATGCCTCATCAAAGCCCCGGCGAGTAGAAGCGCGCGTCATATCTGAGACGAAGGTAGAAAAACTATGTCGCTCCAAATTCTTAGCGACCTGGAAACTGCGTACACGGTTGCCTGAGCACGCTGAAAAGTTGCTCAAAGTGTGCTGAGGAGCATGGGATCATTACTTCACGCGAAAGCAGTGCCACTTTAATGCATACTACTAACGCAGGCTTATATGTACATTTGTATGGAGTAATATCTTGTAATATAAAGAAACGAACAATACTTCAATACTAACAAAAATATCGTTGACCGCGTACAGCAATCAACGGTCACGTGGCAAAGTACATCGGATCGTTTATGATTTTGCCGCCAGAGGCGCCAAAGGTCATTTTTCCCGACTGTCAATGAAGACATAAAAATATAAATCCACCTCTCACGAAAAAAAACAGGGTTGGTTTGAGACGATGCAGCGGACAATCTTTCCATAAGTCGAGTCATCTCATTTCATATTCTAGGCAGTTGTCGGTCCCTTTAAATTGTCACGGAATACAACAGCCTAATATAAACAATTGCTTTGGAACAAGTAAGTAAAAGTTAAATAATGAGATCTTCACTTCAATATTATTGAACAATGTTGCAAGAAAGTATTTGCATGTCGACGTACAGTTCGTGTGCCCAGGCTTCAGGAGCCTGACTGTTGTACGATGTTTATCAAAAATCTGTATTATCTAAACATGACACCCTGTATATACTATATGTAATATAGAGAAACTTCAGCAGGGTAATACTTCCTATGACGTTTGCGAACACATCACGTACAAAGTTGAGACCGTAGTTTGACTTTTTTTCAATGCCACGTCCCTATTTTGAATAGGCGCAATCAGCACAGAAAAAGTGTGTAGTCGCTTAGCTGCCATGCCATGACTACAAACAAAGATGTCGCGCTAGGCTATACTCGTCGGGCACTGTAAAAATGGGAGGCGAGCGCTCAGCTTTATCCGACACTTCCTCCGTCTTTCTTCGCTTGGTGCTGTAGCTGTTATCACCTAGCAGCACCGTAGCCAGAAATTTTGTTGGTAGTGTGGGAGTAGAGAGTTTTGAACATCATTCACGCATTTAGGAGTGTTATTCTGTCGGCAAGTTGGTTGTTCATGTCGAAAAACTTACAGCGCAGAAAAAACGCGGACAAAAGTAACCACACAACAGACGAAGCTCCGAATAGCAATTGAAATTCGCCTGAGGGAAACAACGGAATATAACGATGACGGCACAAATAAATAACATGAAGTGATTACCTGCATAATCTGTGACTGTCATGCGCGACCCAAAAAGGGAAATTACTTTTAGGCAAAGCAACAGATGCCACCCTTACATATGTGGACCCGTAGTGGCGATATCTTTCACTTCCATTATCTCTCGCCTAGCTGGGAGCGGCTTCGTCCCAACACTCGGCAGTGCTTCAAAAGAGGAGTGCATCGATGAATGTCGCAAGTGCTGCAGTGGATGCCTAAGTGGCTGGCACGATCTGCCCCGCGACCGCGGGCGAGGGTGGGCCGAGGCACCCGCGCTCTAGCAAGGACGACCCAAACGCATGGCGGGGCAAACAGCTACGGACCGCAAGCTGCGCTCACGAGTGTTTATTGCCGACACCTGACTAAAGTTGCCCACCGAAACTGGCGAGCTAACGAAACTAAGCCAGAAAGGGCGCGACAAGCTTGTTACACCCCTTACCCCCAGTTATTGAACACAAATGAAAAAAAATACACAAGTCCCAGTCGGTTGGATGTAGGCTTAGCCAGGAGAAAAGTAGTCTGGTGCCCTTCGACATCGAGTGCTCCGCCTGGGCGAAAGAGTTAAGGGACCAGGTGTGGCAGCCCCAGGTGCAGCCTGAGCCGTGCTTGATTCAGCCTGAGCGTCTGCAGTGGCTGGCAGTAATGGTAAAGGAATTGACAAGGGCCCAACTGTTGGCGCACAGCGTGAAACTCCTGTCCCCTGCGAGGTGGTTGGCGTCTCACTGGCTGCAAGAAGTGTTGCCGTGGATGCAAGCCGTGGAGGAGCTTGCTGGTGAGACCACCTGTCCGGCAGGCCAAAGTCGGCCCGAACGGAAGTTCTTGGCGAAGACTGGCCCACTCGGCTCCAGCTTTTAGAAAGGACAGTAATCGGAGACCCCTCTACACAATGATGGTGCTTATTAAAGCAGCAAAAACCCATAAAGAAGAAGAGGAGGCTTTAATAAAGACATTCGTTTAACTGTTCAAAGGCCAAGGAAATACTGGGAGTTCAAAAAACACTTTTGGTCTGACTCGACGGCTTTTGTTGGGTGGATAAATTCAGGCCCTCATAAATGGAAAGCTTTCGTATCTAGCAGGGCAAAGGACATAGAAGCTCTGAGTTTACCAAATCAATGGCAATACTTTCCATCAAAGCAAAACCCAGCAGATCTATTAACACGTGGAATAACCGGGAAGCGTCCTTAAGAAAGCGCCCTTTGGTGGAATGGACCTGAGTGGCTGAGTAAGAAACCGACTTTTGGCCAGCTGAACTTCTCAGGGCTCCTGAAAACACGGTAGAAGAAGAAATAAGGATTTTACAGGTAACAACCAAGAAAACGCAGCTTTTGTTCGACCTCTCTCGCATTAATAATCTGTCGGAGCTAACACGAGATAGATCCAGCCCTGACAGCGTTGAGTTTTCGAACTGATTTTTAATATCGCGCTGCACCCACCGCGCTACCGAATGCCAACTTCTTCCTTGACGAGCGCCGCATTCTGACGCGCTACAGGGCTCCCCTCCCGTAGAACCTGAGCCATAGGAGTGGCCCAGTGAACCTGTTTGGATGTGGGCATCCAGACTGAAGAAGGAAGCCCCGCGGACGCGAGAGCGGCGATATAGGCAGGTTTCAGTCGATCGGCAGCCACGACGTCTCACGACCGTTGATGTCCAGTGTGAACGTCTTAGGTGTACGATGGAGTACGCGGAATGGGCCATCATAGGCCGGTGTGAGTGGTGGCCTTATTTGGTCACGACGAACGAAGACGTGGCTGCAGTCATGCAGATCCTGGCTGACAAAGACAGACTTGGGGGTGTCGGTCGGCTGGAACTACAGGAGCAAGGTCTCGAAACGTGGTGCACAGCTCTCTGATGTACGTGGAGGCATCATGAGTGGAAGGTGGCGATGACGGCTCGAAAAATTCTCCTGGAAGACGCAGGGAAACTCCATAGACCAGTTCGGCTAATGAGCAGCCGAGATCCGCTTTCAATGCTGATCGGATGCCCAGAAGTACGAAGGGGAGGTGGTCGAGCCAACGTTCCCTTGGCTGGTGAGCAGTGAGGGCAGCTTTCAGTTGACGATGAAGCCGTTCGACCATGCCATTGGCGGAAGGATGGTAGGCAGTCGTGTGGATGTGTTGAATGCCCAGGGTATTGGCGAGTGCGGTGAAAAGGGCCGATTGGAAATTGACGACCGCGATCGGTTGTGACGACAGAAGGGCATCCAAAGCGCGACACCCAGCCGTTTGTGAAAGCCTTAGCAACTGTCGGTGCTGTAATGTCGGAAATGGGAAACGCTTCCGGCCATCTGGTGAAGCGATCCACACATGTTAGAAGGTAACAGGCTCCTTGTGATGGCGGAAGAGGGCCGACGATGTCGAGATGGACGTGGGAAAACCTTGCGTCTGGAGGCCGAAAGGGGGATGTTGCCATGACAGTGTGACGGTGAACTTTGACACGCTGGCACTCAAGGCAGGTTCGTGCCCAGCGTCGGACGTCAGCATTGATGCTTGGCCAAAAGAAACGAGATGTGACTAGCTTCTGGGTCGCACGAATACCAGGATGGCTCATGTTGTGCAATTGATCAAAAATTGCACGACGAAAAGCTGAAGGCACGAAGGGACCGAGGGACACCTGTAGACGTTTCGCACGTTATTAATGAGGTAGAAAATGGAAGCAGGCACTCCGTGAAAGATAGAGATGTGGATGAAGAACGAAGACGATGCAGCTCAGGATCGTTGCTCTGGGCAGCTGCTAGCTCTTCCATGTCTAGTGGTGGCTGGGTCGACAAGGCATTGATTCGGGAGAGTGCATCAGCGGCAGCATTTTCCGGCCCATGGAGGTGTCTGAGATCCACAGTGAACTGGGAAATAAAGCATAGTTGACGGATCTCCCGTGCAGTGTAATTGCTGTGATTTCGTTGGAAGGCAAACGTCAGGGGCTTGTGGTCTGTAACGACGTAAATGTCCCGGCCCTCCAGTAAATGGCGAAAATGTTTGATGGCGAGGTACACCGCGAGGAGTTCTCGGGCAGATGTACTGTATTTTGCTTCCAGTGGCTTCAGTTTTTGCGAGAAAAAACCAAGGGGCTGCCAACCGGATACGTGCTGCTCGAGAACGGCGCCAACTACCACGCTCAATGCATCGGTGATGAGACGAATTGGGGCATCAGGAACGGGATGTATGAGCATGGTGGCGTCTGCCAGAGCCATTCTTGGCAGTGATGAAGGCAGATGCAGCGTCCTCGGTCCACTCCAGTGGCGCAGCCGCGTCTTTCTTTGCAGCCAGTAGGCTCGGTCAAGGGCTTTAGGATTGTGGCACACTTTGGAAGAAAGCGGCGGTGGAAGTTTAGTAGGCCCAGAAATTCTCGGAGTCTTTTCAGTGAAGTCGGGCGTGGAAAGTCTTGAATAGCCTTCACTTTGCTGGCGAGTGGTTGGATACCCTGTGGAGTGACAAGGTGGCCTAGGAACTCGATTGTAGTGACGCCGAAGAGGCACTTATTGGGATTAATTACGAGGCCGTAATCATCCAGGCGGTGGAACAGGGTGCGCAGGTGGGTTTCATGCTCAGGGCCGGATGAGCTTGCGACCAGGCAGGTCATCAAGGTAGGCAAATACGAAATCGAGACCTCGCGTGACCTCGTTGATTGTGCGCTGAAAAGTCTGTGCAGAGTTGCGCAATCCAAAAGGCATCCTTCACGTATTCAAACAGACCGAACGGGGTGGTGATGGCCGTCTTCGGAATGTCGGCGGGTTCTACAGGAATCTGATGGTAAGCCTTCACTAAGTCAATCTTAGAGAAGATCGTGCACCCAGCCAAATTTGATGTGAAATCCTGTATGGGAGGAAGTGGATAGCGGTCTGGTAAGGTGTAGGGCATTGAGAGCGCGGTAATCCCCACATGGTCTCCAGTCGCCAGGTATCTTTCTTCGGCACCATGTGGAGTGGCGATGCCCAGTTGCTTGAGGAAGGCCGCACAATGCCAAGTTCAAGCATATGCTCAAACTCACGGCGGGCGATGGCGAGGCGT
The DNA here is from genome assembly GCA_030522465.1 of Rhipicephalus appendiculatus. NCBI lineage: Eukaryota > Metazoa > Arthropoda > Arachnida > Ixodida > Ixodidae > Rhipicephalus > Rhipicephalus appendiculatus. The sequence goes on from JALIZH010024134.1 coordinate 37,378, forward strand.
TCTCCAGATAGTCGACGGGGCCGTGTAAAAACGGGAGGTCCAGTGGTCACAATGTGGTGAGTGATGGAATGCTTCACCGGTGACTCTCTGGTGTGCAGGCTTCGTGATGTTGGGAAACGTCGGCGAGTATTTTTGCATACGGCGAAGCGGGTGTGAGAGCTAGAAGTCCCGTTGAGGAGGAAGTGCAGAGTATACCACTGATGGAGATGGCGCGTGTTCAGATCGATGAGGCGATGAGCATGCATGTCCACAGCAAGGTTGAAAAAACTGAGGAAGTCAGCCCCAAGAACAGCTTGCGAGACGTCAGCGAGGATCAAAATCCAGCGGAACGTACGGCGTATTCCAAGGTCAAGTGTAAGAGAGCGTTGACCGTATGTGCGAATGGCGGAATTGTTGATCGCTTGGAGTGGGCAGGTCTGTTCGTTGCGATGGCGATCTGCACACGAGGCCGGTATGACGCTAACCTGGGCTCCTGTGTCGACTAGGAAGCAAGCGCCAGTGATCTTTTCCAAAACATAGAAAAGGCGGCATGACTTTTGACCAGTACCACTTGCCGCCTTCCGTGGCCGGTCGTCACATTTCCCGACCAGGAGCATGGGCGAGTGCACTTGAGAGCACAGGCACCGAATCAGCGGTGGTACCAGCACACGGTCGATGGTGAGTCGTCCCGCGGCGCGTGGGTTGGCCGAAGTCCCGGAGAGCGTGAGTGGCAGAGCCGGCGGGATCCATGCGGGATCATCAGGGCTGCGTGTTCTTTATCGGGTCGCCATTAACTGTCGGAGCTAACACGAGATAGATCCAGCCCTGACAGCGTTGAGTTTTCGAACTGATTTTTTTAGTATCGCGCTGCACCCGCCGTGCGATCGAATGCCTACTTCTTCTTGACGAGCGCCGCATTCTGAGGCGCTACAAATCTTACCAAGAGTATGAATATCCCTGCTTGGATATTCCGCTTCGTTCGAAACACAAGAAATGCAGAAGCAAGAATAATAGGACCACTGCTAACGAGTGAGACGCAAAGAGCAGAGAAAATTTGGATCTCCAGGAGACAATAAATTGCATTTGGACGAGATTATCCATCTAATGCTGCTATTATGACATTTCCCCCTTACAAAGATAAAAACAACGTTATCAGAGCTGGAGGAAGGCTGCAAATTTCTGAGTTCACGATCAACGAGAAGCATCCTTTAGTTCTCCCGCCAGAGCAAGAGTTCACCCGACAAGTGATAGAAAGGGAACACCGACGCCTACTACACTCTGGGATACGTGACACACTCACTCAACTCATACAAAATTATTGGATCATTAGAGGTCGACAAATGGTAAATAAAACTATTGGCTACTGCAGCGTGTGCAGAAGATATACAGCGAAACCCATTAGTGAACCATTTGCACCTCTACCCAAAGACAGAGTGACAGAATGCGAACCGTTTTTCATTGTTGGAATCGATTTTTCTGGGCCATTGTACTGCCGCGCTACTACCTCAAGCTCATCAGCATACATTGTTACCTTTACCTATGCTGTCGTACGCCAAATTCACCTCGAGCCTTGTATGCAGCCTCCGCACGGCACTTTTTAGATGCACTCAGGCGTTTTACAGAAAGACCAGGAGTACGCAAGACAGTATATACAGACAACTGCCTGACATTCCAAAAGAGCATCAAAGGAACTAAAGAGAATGTGAGAGACAGTCCGAGACGAACGCGTACTTCAGTGCTTCAGGGAGAAGGAAATTACATGGAAGTTTACAGGGGAATGCGCACCACGGTGGGGCGATGTCTGGGAACGGCTTATTCGTACAGTAAAGACAGCACTACCAAAGGCCATGAAGACAGCCTTCATGAGCAATGTTGAATTAGAAACCATGTTGACAGAAGTTGAATCGATAGTAAACTCTCGTCCACTGACAAAAATATCGAGTCAGGTGGAGGATTCACCACTTACACCGGCTCATTCTGTGATCGGCCGAAGGTCAGTCTCCATTCCTGGCGACATGATCACTGAGACAGAACCTAGTTCAACCAAGGACGAACTACAAAGACGTTGGAGGCGAAGAAAATCGTGCCTGGATGCGTTCTGAGGAGATGGCGCAAGAAATATATTTTACAGCTGCCATCAGCTCACCGCGTCAATGGCACTTGTTGTAGTGAAGCAACAGTAGCAGATGTGGTATTGATAATGAACGAGAAATCTCCATGGCTCTTGTGGGATCTGGCCATAATTGAAGAGACATTTCCAGGCCGTGACGATCACGTTCGTCTGTGTGTCTTATGAAAGGCAGACGGAAAGAAAATACCAAGGGCTATGTAACACCTCTACCGCTTGGAAGCTTCAAACTAACAACTTTGTTGGCGGGAAGATGTTGGAGATTCAGCGCTACGCAGAAAAGGAAGATTTCTCGGGGAGCTCCTTGCGCATGACTCCTCGTCTTCTTTCTTGGTTTTTGCTGCTGTAATAAAAACCGTCATGGTGTAGACGGGTCTACGATTACTGTCATTTCTAAAACCGGTAGCGGCGCAGGACGGCACCTTCGGTCAACGGCCAGATTCTGTTTTAGCTGTTTTAGGAGCACCATGGACCGGAGGTCTGGATGCAAAATGTCGAACGGTGTCTTCGCCATCCGGCCCAGCAGCAGCTCACAGGTGGCAGGGGGGGGGTGACATCATGTGGTGTGCTCCGGTACTGGAAGAGTATGCGGGTGACCTGCGTACGGAGATCGCGAGCCTGGCTCTTCTTAAGTTTGTCCTGAATGGCCTGCACCACCCGCTTGGGTGAACCGTTTGAAGGAGGATTGTACGGCGGAACCATCATTCGGTGGATTGCGTTCTTCGTTAACCAGGCCAGATACTCCGTGCTGGCGAAAGCGGGCACATTGTCAGAGACTATGACGTCCGGCAGCCCCAGGGAGGCGAAGACCTGCCGCAGTGCTGGAATGGTCGCGCCTGCTGATGGAGTGGTTACAGGTAGAACTTCCATCCACTTTGCAAATGCGTCGACCACCACCAGGAAGCTAGGGTCGTTGAAGGGGCCCCCCAAAATCCACATGAAAGTGGGGCCAGGGCCTCTGTGGGAATGGCCAAAGGGTGATCTCCACTTCACGCGAGGCCCGTTGATGTTCCTGGTAGACTCAGAATCTCTGTACCATGCGAACGATGTCCTGGTCCAGGCCAGGACACCGAATGTGGGACCGGGCCACCCTCTTGTCTTTCCCACGCCAACATGCCCCGCGTGGAGCAACTGCTGGACCCTGGACCAGTTACTTTGTGGGGTCGCCACCCTGGAAACCGCTGAGCCTTGCTCCAGGCTCAGCTCAGCGGCCTTGTGTTGTAGGACTGCTGCACCAACTCCTCCCCCTAGGGATACTGCCTTCACCACCTGGGACAGGACCGGGTCCCTTCTGGTCGCCTGCGACACCAAAGACCTGTAGGGCACCTTTGTATACACGTGCTCCAGCATGAACACCTCAGCTGGCTCTGGAACGGCAGCAAGCACTTCTGGCAGGGGCTACCCGCTGATGGCATCAGCAGGTCCCAAGTCCTTCCCCGGACGGTAGACCAGCTGGTAGCAGTAGGCCGCCAGTTTCAACGCCCATCGTACCATCGAGGTGATGCCTGCACAAGGACCATCTTGTACGGCCCCAGTAGCTCCAGCAGTGGCTTTTGGTCGGTGACTGCCTCGAACTTTCGGCCCCACAGGTACCAGTGAAAACACTCGACGCCAAACATGAAAGCGAGACCTTCCTTGTCCAGCTGGCTGTAACGGTGCTCTGCAGCATGAAGACGACGGGACGCAAACGACACAGGCCGTTCCTGGCCATCCTGGCCTCATTGCGCTAGGACGGCTCCTACACCGTATGGTGATGCATCTACCGTAAGGACGAGAGGCCTGGCTGGATGGAAATGTAGAAGCACTGGGGCCTTGGTGATTAGCTCCTTACTGTGCTGGAGCGCCACATCCTGCTCCTTCTTCTACGCCCAATGCTGACCATCTCGGAGCAGAATGTGCAGTGGCTGTAGTTGCGTTGACAGGTTCGGGAGGAACCGCCTGTAGAAATTGATGCGACCAAGGCAACTCTGAAGCTCGTTCTTGTTTCGGGGCTTCGGCGCCTTCAGACCAGCCTCGACATTGCGGGGGGCCCGTGGAAGGCCGGCCTGGGAAATGAAGTGTCCCAGGTACTCAACACTGCGAACAAGGAACACGCACTTTCCCGCTTGAGCTTCAGACCAGCATTCTGAATTCGTGCCACGACGTTGCGCAGATTTTGCACGTGGTTTCTGTCGGCGATACCAGTAACCAGGATGGCTTCCAGGTACACTGCCACGTACCTCATGCCCCTGAAGAGGTTGTCAATGTCCTTCTGAAAGATTGCTGGTTCTGAGGCCACGCCGAATGGTAATCACGTGTACTGGAAGAGCCCCGTGGAACTTGACATTATTACATACTTCCGTGAAGCCTCCTGGACCACCAGCTGCTGGTAAGCGTATCTGAAGTTGAGCTTGGGAACTTCTGTCCACCGGACAATGCTGACCGGAGATCTTCTATCAGAGGCGGTGGGTACTTTTCAACGGTAGCGACGGGGTTGATCGTAACCTTGAAATCCCCGCAGATTCTGACGCTGCCGTCTCGATTGGGGACTGGAACGATAGGAGCGGCCCACTCAATAGTCTTGACTGGCACAAGGATGCCTTCTCGCTGCAACTGCTGCAGCTCCCGGGTGGCCCCCATCCTGCAGGGTGAACGGCAGTGGGCGAGGCTTGAAAAAACGAGGCCGGACTCCCTGGGGTACATTGATGCCAGCCGTCATACCAGGGAATGGGTCCGCTCCTGGCTGGAAGAGTGGCTAGGAATCTGTTGGAAGTCCCGGGATGACTTGTACGACGTGTAGGGCTGCTTCCTGGACTTCTGGCAGCCGAACACCCAGTGCGCCAGTCCAATTTCGGCCGAGTAGCTTTGGTGACAACCCTTTGGTCAAACAAAGGGCAAGGGTTGCTTCCCTGTTGCCGAAACGAACGCTGACCTGGGAAAGCTATCCAGGGTAGCTACGCAGCATGACGCCAGGAGCCTCGACGGCCACTCCGGGGAAGGTTATTGTGCACAGATTCCCGGCCATAACCGGCACGCTGGCCCCCGTGTCCAATTCCATGGGAATGGGGTGCCCGCATACTTCGACGGTCAGCATGTACGGTGGTACAGACGACGAGATAAGGCCTGTATTCCACATGTCGAAGATCGGCGGGTCCTTGGCCACGACGTTGAGCCTGGCCGCGGAGAAACCAGAGCCTGCTGCCGCAATTCCTCGCCGCCACTTGCGACGCCTACCCTGGTCGCGGGCTTGTGTGGAACCTGGGCGTGATCCAGGCTGCTGGTGCTGTCCACTGTTGGGTTTTAGATGTGAAGCATCTTATGGCGAAGCTTAATCCGGCGGTGGTGATGTGCCGCGTGCCCACCCTTACTGCGTATGCGCAAACCCTTTAAAAAATAAAAAAACCTCCTCTACCCCTTTCTCTCCTCTAGACATCCCTCCCCGCGGCAACCACACCCCTCACTGCGCATGCGCCTCTCCTCCTCTGTCCCCTCTTACACTCCCCCCCTCTCTCCTCTAGGTATCCCTGCCCGCGGCGTCTACACTCCGACTGCGCATGCGCGTCCCCCCCCCCTCTCTCCTCTCCTACGCTCCCCCTCTCTCCTCTACGCATCCCTGCTCACGGCGTTCCCACTCCCACTGCGCATGCGTGTCACTCCCTCTCTCTCCTCTCCTACGCGCCCCCCTCTCTCGCCTCGCGACGCCGACGCAGGCAGCGTCTGCTAGCGAGTTTCTTGGTTGAAAAAACCGACTGCTCGCGCTGCACAACCGTTCACTGGCCACCCCGTATATATGGCAATGGATCTTGACCTCCAAGGTGGTGCCGGTGGGAGATTTCTCCTGTGCGTTGTTGAACGATAAAAATTCGCAGCGTGCGCGTTAACTAAAAGCGGAGTGCGGGTCTGTGTGTCCAGTCGGAGTCTTCTGTCTCTCATTGCCCATTAGCAACGATTGATATGTTCCAGTAGGAAACACTGCTCCATGACTGCCTGCTTTGCACCTCCCCAGTTTCTATCCTGCGCAACGCTGCGATGAGCGCCATCGTCAACGCCGCCGCCAGTGTAAGCGTTAGCGCCCGCTGCTTCACATCTACACATGGTTCCCTTTAGCGGGAGATGGCATACTCGTGTAAGGTGCCCAGTTTTTCCGCACGTGAAG
>JALIZH010024135.1:0-12500 GCA_030522465.1 Rhipicephalus appendiculatus
GGTAAGTAGGCAAGGTTGCAATAGACAATCACTTTGACCTTGGCCTAAAATGCGCTTTCAGCTACTGGTGTCCATCTTCTTAAAAGACTTCTCAGTGGACACTTGACTGAATAAGCGCTTCTGATAAACGGCTGTGTACCTGCATATGAGGTGTTGCGTTATTTCGTATATTGTAGGTAGGACTTGAACAGAAATGTGTGTGGATTACTGGCAGGATTACAAGGATTACTGACAGGAAAATCAGCATTACTGGCATGTGGATATCGTTCCACATTTTTCCTTTCATGTGGCCTTTCCACGTAGCGAGCTATCTTTTCTTTTTTGGCGTATTCCTTGAAAAATTACTGCGGCAGCAATATGAGAGGTACTGCTTGTTGCTGGTATTACACGTAAAAAAAATGTAAGTTCACCTTTCCGCTCTTTGGGTGATAGTAGACATTTCAGCGAGTTCCGCTCGTGAAGGTTCGCCGCCGGCAGTCACGACCACTTGTATGAGGCTGTCACCTGCGAAAAAAATAGGAACTGTTAGGAGTTTCAATGTTCCAGGAACTTCTTTTTTTTTAAACTATTATTAAATGAATATAATAAAGGATTGGTGCCAGTGTGCGGCGCCGGCTGGTCATCGTCTATAGTTGCCGTCGAAAAGTGGTGAACAATAAAAAAAAACATGCAAATAGGCACGTGGACGAACACTTGCGCACTTAATCACAGTGCTCCAATGCAAAAGAAAAGTGTTCGCTCAACAACAACAAAAAAAAAATTCACAAACACAAATATTCACACAAACGAAAGGTCTAAACATATTCGCCAAGATGTTGTCACAGCTGATCATCAGGAACTTGCAAGTGGTCGTTATGTACGCCGTGCGTATACTTGACAATAATAGCATATAACGTTTATGTTTTTCAGCACACATCTTGCCGCTTGTTTCTTTCTTCGAAGCAAGAATATGGTAATCCTACGTGAAGACTGCAGCTGTTTTTACGCGAAGGGCACAAGGAGAAAAATAATGCGAAAGCGCACATGAAGGCCGCTAAATTTTTGCACCCAAGGAAAATCTTATTATAGTGCTGTATAAGTTAAATGCGAGACCAGGGGGAGGCGCGGTCATGTTTAACCAATACTGACATCTCCTACCACTGCCTATATTATCTCGGCACTTGAGTGCATGCAAGTTTACTAGACAATTTGAATGAAAGGAATCTGGAGCCCTAGAACAACTTGCGATCGAAACAGTGTTGTTCAGCACGAGTAACACACGCAGTTCACATGCGATCATCTTGGCTTTGTCGTTCGTGGGCTCCTTGATATTGTCGCAACGCGGAAAGGACAAGATATAGGGCCGTGATGCGACGAGGAAAGACAACGTATAACTTATACACGGCCCGAAGTCAGAGATCACAGGAGCCGACGCTCCAACGTCGTCTTCCACAGCGGACCAATACCTACTGCTCGCGCTGCTCACTTCATTGTCCTTGGTCGTCCTACCGGCTATGTTTTGACAATATTTTGGCAGGCGTTCCATGGTATCCTGCAAGTTTTCTATACTGTACCAGTATGCTCGAATCAAAAGTTGTTATATTCGGGCGAAGTCTCAACCAACGCGCATATGTCGTTGGCTTAAGCAGACTGATTTCTTGGGTAAATGGCATCGTCGGTTTCCGTCACACGTTTGGGCTAAGAGGTCGCGCTGCAAAGCTCGATGTACTCAGGTTTGATTGTCGATCGCGGCAGCCATATTTTGATTGGTTATAACAGGGCTAAAACACCCGTGTGCTTAAATTCAGACGCGTGTTAGTGAACTCTCATTGGTGAAAATTCATCCGCAGTCCTTTATGACGTCGGGCCTGATAATAATAAGGGTCCTTCGCACTGTAAAATGACAGGATACCATGCAATACGATACAGTACAGTACAACAACATGCTTCAACTGTATCTTTCGTTGCAGCACACCGTGCGCAGCACCTTAACTCACGCTGCTGAAGTAAAAGGGAGGTAGCAGCACGGCTACATCACCGAATTTTGTAAATGAACTTGCTTCTGCGATCAACCTGGTGAAACACAATAAAAGAGATCGTTTCGGGGATCCCCATTTAAGCCATGACCATTGCTTTTAGCTTGTTTTAAAGTTTGAGCAACAATAAATAATGAAATGAATGATATATCGCTTTTTGTTGACGGAAACTGTATTGCTCGGCCGAAAAAGCTTGTTACGATAACGAACTTTTTATTCACAGCACCAGCGTAAACCAAAAGCCTGGACATCACCATCTGTTTGCAGTGTCGTGCAACTTAGGTAGATGAGACGCCCACTCACTACCAGCGAGATGTTTCTTTAGAAGCGTGTGTCGAAACTTTCAATCAAGCTAGGTTTGCGAAGCTGTAAGGCAAAAAAAGGCGTTGTTTTCGTATGAATTCTGAGAACCTTTACAGATGTACAAACAAGCGACTGAAAGAACGAAAATAGCACCGCATTTTATTCTCAAGAATGTTTATGGGGCTCTAGTTCAAATATAAATATATATATATATATATATATATATATATATATATATATATATATATATATATATATATATATATATATATATATATATATATATATATATATTTCTAGCCACACAAAAGAAGGTTTTAAAAGATGTACCCAGATGTCGTCCCCTTGTGTTTACGTCTTGGAAGAGGCGAACAGTTCTTTTTGAAATGCGCCAACAAACATCTTGCTACAGAACCGGCTGGTTGTACCACGAGCCGGCTAAAGATAAAAACAACATCGAAGAACAGCGCGCGATGTCTAATCTCGATATAACAGATTCGGCGGCAAGGGACACGGAATGCATCAATCACGGCGAACAAATGGCGCAACGGGAAGCGACAGCACGCCATTCGGCGACTTGAATAATGAACGTCGGCTTCGGACCGCTGCGCCTCGTAGTCGCTCACGCGGTCGTCGCGAGCCAAGCCGTAGCCGACAGATGGCGGTAAAGGCCCCCGCATTGACTTCTGAATTGTTGCGTGTGTTGGCCGAGGATCTATTCTCTAAGAATAACAAAACTACGTTTGCTGGAGGATTGTTTGGTGATGCATTGTTCGTATACTGTTACGATGCATACACACATGGAAAAACACAAAAATAAGGACGGTGTGTTGAATTTCAGTCCAATGTCAGCACTATATCTCCTGTCTCTTCTTGCTTTTCCTTGCGTTAAGGATAACAAAGCTTTCTTTATTTATACAACATTTATCCTCGCTGACATTCAAAAGCTTAACATACGTACAGAAAATTACACACACAAATGTTGATATTTTGATGCCTTTTCAGTTTGCAGTTTGGTTTCCTTGAGCACTGGTAGCATAAAGAAAAAAGAATGAGCTTCTGGAGGCGAACAGACACGTCTAAGGGTGAGAATTAGTACCACCTTCGTGCATTATGTGTTACCTTATTTTTAAATAATATTTCTTGTGTTCCAGTAGCTACCCTAATCGCTGCATTGCAACAATAACTATAAACAATCTTTTCCGGCCAGAACTGAGCTGGCTCGATTTCTTTGCTGAGGAGCTTAAAGAAGGAGTACTAAAAAAAAAAATAAATAACGACTTATGCCAGCACGCATATTACTTGTAGTTAGATCGAATGAAAACGTCGGCGCACGAGTGGAGGAATACACGAGTGTGTCACGACATGATTGTGTGAGAATGCATTGTACCACGCCGATATTGAAGAAACGAGAAGGAGAAGGAAGAGAGAGAGAGATAGAACGAGATAAATGTAATGCGAAAATGCAGCGAGGTTAACTGGACGATTGTCTGGTTTGCTATTCTGCACGGTGAAATGGATAGGGGAAGGGAGAAAGGTAAGGAAGAGAGAATGAGGACAAGGAAAAACTGGCAGGTTAACCAATGCTGAGCAATAAAGTTTCAATAAAACAATACAGTTTCAATAAAACCATAAATTTCACCACCACCACCAATGCTGAGCCCGGTTGTCTACCTTGCACTGGGGAAGGGTAAGAATGTTTAGGAAAGAAGAGAAAGACCACTTTTGTGGACGCCTTCGAAGTACGAGGTCCGTGGTTGGCGTCACAGATTGTCGATCAGTCCGGTAGTGTTCACAAAACGGAGAACAAATCATATTCAGTGGCTGGTGTCCGTGCGGTGTGGGTAAGTTCTGACTGATCGCTTTTCTGTGGCGCTATGCGCATGGAACCCTTTTTGGTACTACTGTCCCCGCTTTAGCTCGCTAAAGCGGGACATACACTATTCCGGAGAAATAAGGTGTATGGTACGGTATGGCAAAACTTTATTTAGGTCCGCGGGGCGTGAACTAGGACGTAGTGGGGCGCTCCCACGTCGGGACAGATATGCCTATTTGAAAAAAAAAGAACTGTTGTCAAAGGCTGCACCCAAATTTCAAGGTCAAAAAAAAGCAGTATACCTGAGAATGATTAGATGTTATTCTACATACCACGACGGAACACCTCGGCGAGATTAAAACAAGGCAGACTATTGGGGAACATGGAGTCTTGAATAGATGAAAATATCCTTGAAGTCTTATATCCTGTTACGCTAGCAACTGATAAGTCGCTGCCTTGATATAAGCAAGTCCTTTTGTCGAAACGTTGGCCACAGCGACATTCCCTGTTCAATAATATTTTCCATCTCAAAGATTAAAGAAATCGTGCTGAGCGCATACATGTAAACAAGTGGGAAGATCCCCATTAAATAACCATGCTGCCACGAAAACTCCACGGCGTGTAAAAACAGCGACATCGTACGCCGAGCGCTCATTGCCGATTACCGAAAGATGTGAAAACAATAGAGCGGGTGAAATAGATGTACTAAATTACTCACGAGACTACACATTCGTCAGATTTAGATGGAATGTGCACAGTGTTGGTTTGATAGCAATGAATAGCCAAGAAAAGACAACAGCCGTGACCGTTCAGGAAACACTATCTGCCAGTTAGCAAAAAATTAGAGAATTCCCCGGTTGACAGCAACCATCGTTCAACCAGCAGTCGCCAGCGTTTAGTAGTTCCACCGAATGTCGGTAGTAAGCAAGCAAATACGGCAGCTCTAGTCAGGCTGCTTAGCGAGGCTCATTCGCATCGCGCAATTAACTAGCCCCATTCGCGCGATCGTTTGCAAGTGGCGACCAAAAAGCGACTCAGGTCCAATAATATGCTCGCACTGATACCCGTCGGCGACCTATACGCAGTGGCATAGCTAGGGGGTGGCACACCGGGCCCGTGCCCCCCTCCCCCCCCAAATTTTTTTTACCATGGCATACACAGCGCAAAACGGCCATTTGCCTGCCTCCCCCCCCCCCCCCCCCTTCATATCAAGAGGTCCCCCCCTCCACCCCCCCCCCCACCCCGGAAAAAAATTTCTGCCCACGTCCCTGCCTATACCCGTCGCCACACCACTATCGCGACTGCTCGCACTGTAATACCCTCCCGATTTCGCAGCAATGGGTTATTTGTCCAATATATTGGACAACGGAACACAGTGCGCAGCGACTTTTTAAGCGCTTGCCTTTTGCTTGGATGTATTTTTCGGCTGCTGCAGAGACCTTTGCTGCCATATAGTATACATGATGAAAGTCACTGCGTTTCCCCCTTTCCCAGGAGTGTTGGAAATTGCGGGATTCAGAACAAGCGACTTTTATGGCTGCCACCTAGGAAGTAGGTCGATTTTTTTATACTAATTCCTGCATGTGCTGACGCGCACTTCAGCATAAATTTGTGTTCGTAAGAACTCGAGGAACACGAAAACAACGCATACTTGTGTACCCCGTAACTCCGTTCCAAAAAAGCCCCCTCCTCCCCTTCTAAGGTACGAATTTCCAGAATATTGAATCACGTTCTGCGGCCAAGTAACATGAGATACGGAAAAACTACGTAACACTTTTTACCTTTGCACTCAGAAAAAGCATTTGTGCGAGTTTAACGAAAAATCCACTACCCCAAATTCTCTCTGGGCTTAACGCATGTCCTGTTTTTGACCATCTGGTCAGTTAAGAAGTTTCCGACTGCAGTCCCGCGAACGAAAGATCAAGCAGCGAGTCACTGAGCAAAAGCGATAAAAAAAATTCTTGCACAGGGTTGTCGCCAACGTTTCGACAAGCGGTCTTATCTTCAAATGACTTGCCTCGAAGAAGACCAGATGACTTGTACGGGCGTTTGCTGCGGCGACATCCCCTGCTCAAGCATTTTGTATTCTCTACAAGCTTCCATCTTCTTCTGAGCTTCAGCCTTGTTTAGATCAGCCAAAGCGGTCGTTTTTCGACCAAAGCGCCTAGTTGGGGCCGGTCGCTTCGCGACTAACTTGGTCCTGCGACTGGTGCTAGTCGCAGGTATGAATGAGCCTCAATACTTCCTTGCTTTGGCGGTCGGCTCATGGTTTTCAATTTCGGCCAGACATCGGCATCACCACGTTCCGTTACTTAAAGGGGCCCTGCAACACTTTTTGAGCATGCTCAGAAAACGCTGCCTATCGGTAGTCCAGGCTCTCGAGAACACGCGAGCCAAATATTATAGCGCAGCACGCGGCGTGGAATTCATAATAAATTCTCAAAGTCAGCCAGAACTTGCTTTCTCTTCTCTCAAAAATCACTCGTCAGTGTCGTCACCGACGAGAGTATCACTCGCATCAGCCATTGGCTGATTTGAGCATGGCGCGCTCGGTAGTTACAGAGGCCGCCGCGGGAGGCCGCGACTTGTCCACGCGTGCGCGCGCGATCGCAATGAAAATTGGCGTATTCGAAGAAAAAAAAAAAGAGAAAAAGCGCTCAAGATCACGAGGCGCGCGTGACGTATTTTCTTTCCCCGTGCCATCCCTCCCTGCTTAGCTTCCAGCGCTTTCGACGGGACGAGGGAAGAGAGAATGCAATTGCAGCGTGCGAGAAATCTTTGTAACTCCACTCGTACTGGACGGATTCCAAAAATTTTTGCGGCAATGAATTCGTGAGGCAATAAGCTCTTTTAGTGAATCCATTCCATGGGTACTTGAAAAAGTGTTGCAGGGCCCCTTTAAAGGAGCACTGACACAAAATTTCGAAGGCGAGATAATAAACGAGATAGATTTATGTGAAGACATACACAACATCTAAGAAATATCAAGGGCAAATATAGCCTAGAACATATTTAAAATCAATTTTAAAGTGCATGCCGCGCGACTCAGGGAGATGCGGAGCCCACCGCGACGCCGACATCAACGCAGTGGCAATGTAAACAAACCTACTTCACGAGTTTGTGTTGGCTGGTTGCTGGCACACGTCTTGCGCTTGCGCTGCCTGCGATTCCTTCCTCCTTGCCTGCGGCTTTCCGTGTGCTGGCTGTGCTGGCTGTCAGTGCTGCGCCCGCTCGCGCGCATGGCGCCCACGTCACAGTTTTGCGTGGTCACGTGTCCAGCTGCGTTTATCTTGCCACCGGAACTGCTCCTGCCTAGCTCGGTGCTCTTTGAAACCGAAACTGCGACTAGGCGCTCTAAAAAAGTCTCTAAATAAATAACCGTTGCGCACTCGCGGAAACCAGCTTTCCAGCCGTGATAAGTGGGTCATAAGCTACCTATCGCAGCAAAAAGAACAAGGTGCAAAATTTTTGTGTCAGTGCTCCTTTAAGGTGGATGGAAGAGTAAGAGAAACATTCTGTCTACAAGGTGGTTTTAGAAATGCGACAAAAGATGCGAATGCCGCGGCCTATTTGAAAACTAGCTGCTAGAGCTGTTGCGTATGCACGTGGCTCCGGTATGCCACTAATAGAATCGAGTTCAGCGTTCTGAAGTGCTTTAGTACTCTTTTAAACGAGCTTTGCTTCTAAAAAAATTTCTTGACGCAGCTCTTAAGGTTTCTGGCTAACTACCTCAAGCGAGCGTACGTTACGTTCGCTGACTCCCTTCCCTGGTTCTGGGGAGCGAGTCTACCGCACAACGAAGCGAGAATATTGGTATACGGAATCAATCGCTCCAGTACGCTATACGCAAGTGCGCTTCACCAGCCAGAAAGAGATCCCGTCCGATACATCAAGCGTCCAACGTGGGCAGGCCCAGCGCTTCCACCGTCCCGGGCATGACCAGCATGCCGGCGGAGCGACTGGTCAGGACGTATCCGCAAGAAAGGAAAAACAAAGCACCAAGAAAACATAAGAAAGGAGCAAGGATACAGCGTACTCTAGCGAGCTCAATTATCTGGAGCCTGTCGTTTTTCCTGCTTCCAGCACTCGCCCACGCTCATATTCCTTTGGCGTGTTTTGTTTGTTCCTATAAACGCCCGGCCCAATCTACCCTACGTACAAGGTCTCCATTTCCTATATAACCTTGTTGTTCTGGTTGTTGTTGTTGTTGTTGTTGTTGTTGTTGTTGTTGTTGTCTTCAGCATGCATGGTTTTCTTCCCTGTTTACTTCTTCGCATCAGTGCGTCTAACTGCTCCATCGGCTTCCCATCCGAGGTCTCTCTTTCTTCCCTACCATCGTGTGCACTTGTTATACCGCGTGACGGCTTCCATACACCCCTTCATAACTCCGTCAAACCTATTCCGGATAGCCGGAGTCCGTGCCATTGTATAGCGGTGCTTCTTTTACATTATCTTCCGCAGCGGTGGCTCACATTTATTTAACTTTTCGTCGTTATTGGTCTCGTTATATCGCAGACCGATATCACAAAGAATATATGCCTTGCGCAAGGCAACGTCCACCAAACGTCCTAGTCCTACACAATTCTTCCCGTTTGTCCTACCCCCTCCCCCGGCTGTGCGAAGTAGATTCTGTAGTACGTCCATCATTCTTGCCTTCGAGTTTATCTTTGCGGAGCCACGGCTGGTTCGGTATCTGGCGCGTACTCGCCATAAAAAAAAAAAAAAAAAAAAAAAAAAAAAAAAAAAAAAAAAAAAAAACACCATGCGCCAGTAATAACGGCCTTGGCTCCGCTCCTTAACGGGCCTTTCGACGTCGTCGAGCTGTGGATCGCCTGCCTCGTTCGCTCGCTTCTATAGAGAACCAAATAAGCAAACATGTAAAGATAGCTGGAGCAAAACGGATCGAAGCCTTGAAGGATTGGCGGTTCGTGGAAAGGATAAGGCTCGGTCATTCCTTATCTGCACTTCCTGGTCTCCTCCTTTCATCCTTCTTACGGATGTCCCAATTTTTACTTCCTGTTTCTACTTCCTTCTTGGACACATATGTGTAGTTTTCCCAGGGTGCCAGCAACTGTCTGTCGCGATGCGGACATAATTTATTGTTGTTATTTATTGGATCACTTTGTTCTTCTCTGCGAGGGAAAGTGATGTAGCGCCGTGACTTACACTGTGGAGTACTTTCTTACCGAATTTAGTCCGTATTGGTACTTCCTGTATTTCCTTTAAAATGCGATGGCAGGTTTCGAACGTGAGAGATGTGGAACTTCTGTAAGTCGTGAAATCGCTATCTACGCTGATGTAACAAATTTTTTCTGAGGTACGGCCTGCTAAATAAATTTGTTCTGTCCTCTCTCTATTTATTTATTTTTCAAAAATTGGTAAATTTTCTGAATGATTCTAAGAGCGAAAGCACTGGCATACTACCTAAAAGCTATTTAATTCAGTACAAAGAACCCTTAGCATACGTAATGTGGTGACGATTTTCGAACGTCGGTCCTCGGACACACACGTAGTACGCACGAGAGAGAAGTGCCTTCAAATTATGATATTATACATCTTGAGGAGCAATAGAATATAGTTTGAAGGGGTATGAACTTCAGCTTGCTGGCCGACAAGGAAATTAGTTCTCTCCGAAAGTAATCATTGCATTAACTAGTTGGGACGCATGCGTGAGCGCCCTCTTCCCCCCCTTTTTTTATTTCCGTTTCCCAAGAAGCGCATATATTTGTACCTACGAAATAAACGCTCATGTTGTTAGCCAGCGCCAAATCCTGCCAGTCTTTCTTGTCCCGTGCGTTTGCGCTGTTCCCTTTTATTGAATATAGCTCTATTCTGCGACTTCTTCATGTTCAAGCGTATGCTCTGACGCATTGCCGAATGAGGCCGTTTCAATTACTTGTTTTCGGTGAATAGTCACAAGCGTTCCATCGCAAATATTTTGTTTGAATCAAGCTTGCTGCACACCCTCATCTAGAAACCACTGTTTTTACATATCTTTCCTGTCGACCCACTTACCAATAAAGCTTCCCAAACTTCAGCTTTGAATGCGTCCAACAGAAAAGCAGTGTCTGTTTTGTGCATATTTCCTGAAGCTTTAAATTACGCGTTTAATTTGAGCTCGAGTGATGGTTAAGTGAACATCCTGTTTCCATAGGGGAAACCGATTGATCTAAGGACGGGCGCGGAAAGCATTTATTAGCTGTAAGGTTAGCTCACGCTCTAAAAGCAGTTCACTATCTGTCTACACTTGAACACAAATGCTACAAAGAAACAAGGCCGTATCTTTCTCTTAATCTCTTAGCTCGCACATGCATTGTAGGTTTCTTTTCTCTGCCGCATGCGGTATCAAGGTTTTAATGGTCATCATTTGGAAAGAACCGTGCCGTACTCAACGTTACTAGAATAAACTCAGTTTCAAAGCTCCGTATCTCCGCCAGCGGAGGAGAGTGGGCCGAACGGCGGTCGCGAGAACTAGCGGCGCTGCAGTCAACTCTTGCGCTACTCTCGGCGCATCGTCTGCTACGGCGGCGTACCGCGGCGGTCCGGCGCGCTGTTGCTCGCGGCGGCTTTCTAGTTGTACTATTATCAAACTTCAACATTTATCACGCTTCCAGTCCACATTCTCGCGTCGTATTTGTGGACTGCTTAGGTGGATATGCATAAGGTTACCTGTATGTATTGGCCCGGATATGTTGCTCATTGGTTGGCTAAGAATCAAATAATGTCCAGCCTATCGTAAATTTTAGCTGTTTACGTAGCGTTTAACCCTCAAGTATGGAAATTTCTTATTGAATGAACATTTTCAACGTAGTTTTACTAACAACTGCTACCATTTTAACAACAGCCGTCTCACCTAGACGAAAAATGACCCAAAACGTTTGTAAAACCATTTATATGTGCAAACAAGTTGACTACAGGGAATACAAAGACTTTCTAGAAAAATAGTACTCATGTTTTCTACTATTTGAAAAAATGAAGTTCTCGCAGAAACAGTACCCATGCCTTACACTGTATTCAAGGCAAGCCTTCGCGACAGCTAAAAATTGAGAGTAAAGGGAAAATGTTACAGCAACTTCACCTTCTTTCTGGAATATTCCACCTTTTAAGAAAGCTGGAGTTCCTGATTGAATTGCTTGCAAAAAAAGAGAAAATTGTCATCACAATGTAAAGCATCGCTATTATAGCCATCACGTCCTGATCATGAGCGATACAGCTCAAAGGATGCCGTGGAAACCACTCGAAATTCACAAGCACAATCGAAAAGTGGTCACCAACTAAGGGGTTTTCGTCAAAGGGCTCTAGGTAGTTTTCTCAATTGCTTTTAACGTAGAAAGTTCTCGTGAGGGGCGACTTAGGCAGCCTTTACGGAAATACCTCCTCCGAGGGAATGCACTTGCGTGTGTTTTGGGCTCGGCTGCGCACTACTCAGGGGTGCTAGGCAATCTTCGCGCGTTGTTACTTCTTCCATTTTTCTGTGAACGTACCCATAGATGTACTACACTCACGGTGTGTTTCTTACCGATGTGCCACGCTCCACCAAAAAGTGACACCGATGTGTGCGACACCCCTAGCTGCGCTAAGCTTCCGAAATGGGAACACTGTATACGATTAAAAAGAAGATATGTTGCTCTATTATGAAGGAAATGTAACAAAACCTGCTCATTGGTGAGACATGACCATTTATATACAATTTTGTTGGTTCATAAGCACCACATATCGGGCGTGCTAACGCAAAAAAAAAACAAAAAAAAACAATCCACTGCTTTGAAGGCCGCGCGACCGTTGACAATTGATCGAATGTTAATATGGTGCAAATCTCAGTCTCGGCAGCGTTGTTAATCGCTTGCCTTTCATCTGGCTGTTGTATTTCTGGCGGCTCCTTCAAAACTGGGCACTGGGCTTTCGAGGGGTGGCATGCGCTTTTTTTTTTTTGGGGGGGGGGGGGGGGGGTGGGGAGGAGGGGAGGATTGGCGCCTAGGTTTTGAACATTCTGGCTTCGATATATGGGGTGGAAGTTCTGAGAACAAGCGTGGATGAGTACCGCGCGCGAGCTCCCACTTTCCGCATGAGATAAAAGCTTCTTGTCCGGCAAAACATGACGTTAGTGCTTTACAATGTCGTCATTCTCAGACTGGACCTCATAGACCTTGCATTTCGCAGTGAGCTATCTATGTTTGCGATGCAAAGCTTGCTCCCACCTTTTGAATGGTGTAGGTTTTTTTGGAGTTCCTTCGGGGTGACCATTGGTTTACACCTTAATAAAGAAATAATCGCATGCAAATGATAGAAAACAAATGACAAGAATTACTGAATTTACTTCAGTATGCTGCATTTGAAACCACTACTACAGCACGGTCTCAACTTGT
>JALIZH010024135.1:17500-27500 GCA_030522465.1 Rhipicephalus appendiculatus
GTGGTGATGCCTTTCTTCTAACCACTTCAAGTGTCTCACCTCGGACGTATTTCCGCCGAGGTTCAACTGTTGTAAACGTATGTACAATTAGGAGCTCTTTTCAAATATATAAATTAACTAGCAGAAGAGTTCGCATTGATCAGCTAGTCGACATATAGTCCCAATAACTGTATGAGGTACAATAACCGAGCTATAGTCACAATAACCTGGCAACCGAAGCAAAAATAAAAGAAAGAAATGCTGGGAATTTCGCAAGCTGTTTTCGTTCCTCCTTATATCCTGCATTAAATATGACTCTAAGAGCAGTCGCCTCGACGACTTAAAAATAAAGACAAATTTTCAAATTACGTGTGCGTCGTTCGTTCCGTACCAGGAACACCAGCCCTGCGATTCAGTTCTTTCTTTTCTTTTTCTTGAAACTTCGCATAAAGACAGCAAGAGAGGCTGATAGGATAGACTGCGAGAAAGTGTACCTCCTTTTAATTATAAGCGCGGTATCTCTCCACCAATCCCGGCTTAGAAATACCCTATTACACTTCCTCCTGCACAATCTTGCCCTTTCTTCTTCAAAGATTAAAGCGAAGTGCGCGAAACACAGTGCTTAGAAGCAACGACTCGCAAATGGAAAAACTTGCTCGGAGAATTCGTTCGTTGCCGGGCCGTTAAAAGCACTCGGGGATTTGCGAACCGACGGTGCGCTCCGGCGGAATGCGCCGGGACAAGACAAACCTAACTAAGCCTCGCTAATACAGTGCAGTTCCGTTTGCGACACTAACTATTACACGAGCGTGTGCGTACGCTTTAATATATATTTTTTGTTGAGGTATTGTAGTAGCGCGAAGCAGGACGAAGGACGCAGAGACGAAAAAGACGAGAATTCAACAGACAATTTAAAACCAGCTAGCCAAAACCGCTAATTTTCTAAGGTGCACGTTAAGGAAAGGTGACCTGCGGAGGCAGACGAGAGAGGAGCTGCGAAGGACTGGGAACGCCGCGAGTTCAGAAAAACAAAAAAACAAACGAAGTGGTACACGATTGTTGGGGGGAACAAACGGAAGGACGGTATACTAAAGCGCCCGCCGCTTCGAGTCACCACGTAATTCTCCGGAAGCTTGGTGTTCTGCCATGTCTTCGCAGTGCCGCACCTCCATGCAAATAAAAGTTCGAGCATAGCAGCTTTCACTCGCACCTCCATGCAAAGAAAAGTTCCAGCATAGCAGCTTTCACTCGCACCTCCATGCAAAGAAAAGTTCCAGCATAGCAGCTTTCACTCGCACCTCCATGCAAAGAAAAGTTCCAGCATAGCAGCTTTCACTCGCACCTCCATGCAAAGAAAAGTTCCAGCATAGCAGCTTTCACTCGCACCTCCATGCAAAGAAAAGTTCCAGCATAGCAGCTTTCACTCGCACCTCCATGCAAAGAAAAGTTCCAGCATAGCAGCTTTCACTCGCACCTCCATGCAAAGAAATGTTCCAGCATAGCAGCTTTCACTCGCACCTCCATGCAAAGAAAAGTTCCAGCATAGCAGCTTTCACTCGCACCTCCATGCAAAGAAAAGTTCCAGCATAGCAGCTTTCACTCACTCTCTGTCTCTCTGGCCGAGAGAGAGAAAGATGGGTGGTTAATGGCTGGACGGAAAGCGCTTTCAGCTTGAGATCCCTGTAGATCAGGGGTCTCAAACACGCGGCCCGCGGGCCGCATGCGGCCCGCCGACTGTTCGCTTGCGGCCCGCGGCCCGCACAAGACAGTCTTCTTCCCATACTTCTTTTATCACTTTCTGACTGTTCGTGCGATTGATAAATGGTGCTCGCCTTATATTCTCGCCTGTTGTGATTAGTAACGCCTTGTGCGGATAAGCTACAGAGACGTGATTACTCTTAAACATTTTTTTTTCGTGAAGCACCCCATACGGTCACCTTGTGTGTTCAGGATCGTCGTCCAGATTTTAGGCCTTTTGTTAATCCCCTTCAGAAATCAGACATGACCCTCCTTTCAAATGGCAACATGCATAGGCGTGCGCACGAGGGGGGGGCAGAGGGGGCGGCTGCCGCCCCCTAGTCACCTAAGAGAGGGGGGGCGCGAGTTCTGCCCCATACATTGACTTAATAGGGAGGGGGGGGCGCTGCGATGAACCTTCGCCCCCCCCCCCCCCCCCCCCGTGCCCCTCCCTGAAGGGGAACCCTGCGCACGCCTATGGCAACATGGGAACGTTAGAGGAAACATGGTACACCCCCCCCCGCTTCTCACTTCTGCACTGTGTCGACCCTTCGAGGGGCTACATTTCGTGACTGCGGCCCGGTAGCTGATGTGAGTTTGAGACCCCTACTGTAGATGAACATGCTGCGATTTATTGAAGAATACGAAGGGATTACACAACACAGTTCCCGTGCTGTCGCCTGCTCGCTTTGCAGGAAACCTCTTAAAACGGAACTCGAGATGCGTTTTAACTGTTTTCGGTGGCGCGAGTAACGGGTGATACCCTTTGTTCTTTTCAAAGCACTTGCGGTGAAGCACTTCCTTCCGCCTATCCGAACACTCTTCAAACTAATATTTTTGAAGTACCAACAATGCGTTTACATTACCACTTATTCCGATGATCCTTATCTCAACTGGTGGAGAATCACACGCGTACGGACTACAACGATTGGCAAAATTAGGTTTTTAACACGAAAATGTTTTATGCCGGGGCCCACAAGACTTCACTGATGCACTACGTAAACGGAAATATGTCAGCGAAATACAGATGACAAAGAAAACAACAAAAGAAAATGGCTTAGCGTGAATAGAATGAATAGCGCCAGTCCCGTGCTATTTGTCTGTCCGTGTGTTGCTTTGAGCTACAATTTTTCCTTTAGAAGAAGAAAATGCTTCGTTGATTTGGTTGATCTGGGAATCGAACGCACGACTTATCTGTACGCGACGATAGGAGCTGGGCGCTATACCCACTGCGCAATCAACGCTCCTGCATGAGGCTTCGAAAACGCGCCTTCTATCTCTCCACCTTCTCCCTTTCACAGTGAATTCTATTGCCGGGGTGGGGGGGAGGAGGGGGGCGGTGTCTCCGCCTAGGATCGTTGAAGTGAACTGCTGCATCGTGACATTAGCGAGTGCCGGCAGGGATCGCTTCGGCAGTTTAAGGTGGTTTCAGCTTTCGGTGCAGCGAGCGTCGCGCCACCGGCGTGAACGTTGGTGCATCCATACGACGCACTGCTATGGCTGTCAAACACGGGTAGACATTGCGCATGATCTTATACATCAGTGTACTATAAACAATCAACTATACTCCTGCAAAGAAACGATCCACTGTCATGAATTCCTATGACGGCGAGATCAACCATGTTTTTTTTTATTTTTTTTTAACATTTCGGATGATGTTGACTGATGTTGACCGGAATTCAACTTTTTCCTTACTGCGGTATTCTATTGCGCTCTGGTTGAGTCTAAATGGCATGTTATTCCATCATAATCTTGGACAACCCACGAAAGTAGGCGCGACCCCTTCGCACTAGGAAAAGAAACAAAGAAACAAACAAATGAACAAAAAAGCAAACAAATAACAAGAGAAATTCTACACACAGAACACTGTGCGTCTTATTTGTGTCTTCTCTAAGTCTTCGTCAAGTTTTTCTGTTGTCTTCCTGTGCAAGTAATAACCAGCAAGCACTACTGGAAGCGCCTCTCGGCTAGTCACCCGAAGTTTTCAATTTTTCAAGACGTTCAACGTTGAAACAGAAAAAAACTATTGAAACACGAAAGGAGGAGCGTTTGGGACCACTCTTCTGCTACTTTCTTTCTTTCTTTCTGGTTTGCATGAACCCTGCGAATTCAGTAGCATTTATTTTTACTGCACCCTCGATGGCCTTTATTGAGAATATCTCCCTGTTCCTGTAGCCATGCGAGCTTCTCTGAAGACGATGAGGCTCGGGAAGATTTAGAGGGATTTGCATGCAATCGAAGCTGTACGGGCCGGTGGGCCTCGCTATCTTCTTCGGCGACTGGCTCATCCATAGTCTAGGATATGCTCGCTGGAGCTTATACATCTCTTGGAAGTGGGGCTCAGGAGAGGATTCCGCAAGGACCACCCCCCACTCTCGGTGTACGTTGATAACGCGAATAAAAAATGTAGCGGCACAGCAAAGACCTTTGGAGCTTACTTGCGTTACTACTTATTTCTTTATTACGTTCGCCCGAGTCATCCGATGCCGACTTTCTTGCTTCAACCGAGACCCATTACCCTAGGAATTGCGTTCAAGAGGCAGAACCTGGGGCTGCAAAGACGAAGAATACATTTGACTAGCGTCTCTGAATCAAAATGCGCCGTAAAAACGTTTTTCCTTAACATATGGCATTACGGAGACGCACAGCTATGAAGCAGCTCTCCTAGTATATTGCACTGCGGCGTAAGGTATGAAAAAAAGTTTTATCTACAATGTACAAAACACTGAAAGTATACGCTGAACCTCGTATGGTACATCAATGCATCGCCCATGGGAGAGTTACGCAATAGCCTGGGTCAGACCCCGAGCGGTTATGTTAAATTTCGTCTTGATTGCAAAATGCGGCAACGCAAGATCTTATTGTTTATGAAATCTTGCTTCTACTTTTTCTTCACTTCTGCTAGGTGTGGTACCGTTAATTCCCTGCCTGATTTCTGTTAATGCAGTCACTTTCGGTGCTCACCGTTAGCTGCTAACCGGGTGAACATCACTGTTTATTTTTCCTGATCAATTCTGTGTTTAAAGCTTGCGCATAAGCACTACCAGATGATGCGAATACGTGACAATACCTCAGCCAGTGCTTGCTTGGTCATGTTTCAATTGATGACTTTGTATCGATAATGCTAGATTCACTATCCTTGTAAATGGTGATGCTCATACTTCAGCTACAGACGAGTGAAGCCTGACAACGATCTTAGGGAAGTGTCTTGGACATCACCCAAGCTCACGGCCACTAGGAAGCACTATCCCTGGGATTTGACGTCACCGCTGTACGTATATACACATTCCAGCGACATTACAATCTAGGCTGCACTTTTCCGGTGCTGCACTTTTTCACGTTCAAGGATTCGGTGGTTGAAAGCGTCGAAGTTACTTTTCAGGTGGTACGACCACGTACGAAGCCGCCTTAATGAAAGGTCGTAGGCGCGACTCACTCTTCGCGAGAGTGGTACAAAGGTGCAGGAAAGGAGAGAGCGGTTAGCAGGAAGCGCGTCCCGTTTGGTACGTGGTGTAGCCAATAGAATAAGCAGGAAAACAGAGAGAGAAGAAAACGACGTCAACCTATTTGTGGGCTTTCGATGGGCCGAATACAGAGATGATAACTATCCGAAGATATATCTCGACTTGTCAGCAGAAATGTTGCCTTGAGAGCTCAAGTAATGCCTTTCTATGAAACTGCCAGCGAAATGCAGTGAAACGCATTTATAAGAAAATGCTTAGTGCCTTCTAAATACTTCGTTACACAATAGAACTTTTTTGTGAAGTTAACGCTCCGTGATGCTCCCAATATAGCACGGA
Source organism: Rhipicephalus appendiculatus (assembly GCA_030522465.1). Classification (NCBI taxonomy): domain Eukaryota; kingdom Metazoa; phylum Arthropoda; class Arachnida; order Ixodida; family Ixodidae; genus Rhipicephalus; species Rhipicephalus appendiculatus. The sequence goes on from JALIZH010024135.1 coordinate 23,017, forward strand.
TGTAATGAATCCTACGTCATGGAGGCCATTCGTTCGTAGAAGCGTTTGCTGTTGAGGCGTTTGGCTGTGCTTCCACGGAAACCGCTACAACAAAAGACTCTCGGTGATCAGCGAAGACGTTGTTTAAAATTAACAACGCGCCGGATACCCCCGAGAGCAAACCGGGCGTCGAAAAAGACAAAAAAAAAAAAACAATACCGCCTCTTTAATTGCATCTTTGAATAATACCCGTGTTTGGCAGAGCAACAAACAAAAATGATCTGCGCTTGTTACAAGGAGGCGCCACCGCACACCAAGCTAGGCCGCCCACGTCGACGCCTAAGCGACGGGCAGCACCGTTGTAAGCTCGCGAAGGCTCACGAACGGAACTGCCGACCGTAAACCCGTTAGCACGTCGTTACATCGTTACGAAGCCATTAGCACGCGAGTGTCTAAGGGAACGGGGGGGGGGCCATCGAGGCGGCGTTTCCTTTTCGAGGCTCGAAGACAGGAAGACCTGCGGTTGATCTCGTTTGCCCTCTCTCCTTCTCATCCTAGCCAGCCTTATTCGGTATTTGCCGCCTTGCCTTTACCACTCAACCGCAGGCCAACGTCACTGAAGACATCTACAGGACCTGTTACTGAGCCTCCTCCGGGCACTCTAATCATAGAAGCTCTTGGCTTAACTGTGCCGTTCTCGCCCTTCTTTCTTTACAAGGATCATTTACTTCCAAGGATCCCCCCGTGTACACGTAGCGTAGTTGAGAAGCATTTACTGTGTTTTAGCCAGCCTTTTACAGCCAACCCCAAACCCTCCGTCTCCAAAGTTCCTTTACAGCTAAGCTGTCTTAGTCTACCCTTTGCCGTCGTCGTAGTCGTAGTAGTAGTAGTAGTAGTAGTAGTAGTAGTAGTAGTAGTAGTAGTAGTAGTAGTAGTAGTAGTAGTAGTAGTAGAATTAGTATTAGTAGTAGCAGTATAAGTAGTACTAGCAGTAGTAGTTGTAGTAGTAATAGTAGTAGCAGCGGTAAAATAGTAGCAGCAGCAGCAGCAGCAGTAGTCTTGTCACGTGACAAGAGAAGAGAGTGAATAAAGGTGTACATAAAACGAGAATATAATGATTATGATCATGATGTTGGAAGTCGTAATGATTATGATGCCCTTCGATACAAAATTCAGGGAAAGCAATTCACTCTTGCATTATTTAGATTAATTAGAGGCTTGCATTAGTTTGACTACACGCTAACAGCTTCGCTGTCTGATAAAGCAAAAAAAAAAAACTTTTTTTTTTCTGTATCTCGCCATTTGACCCCGCGTGAGCATACGTGGGACAAAGACAGTTCCAGTGGAGACATTTCTACGGTATCCGGTACAGAATGAAAAGTGAAAGGAAATGAGGAGAATGGGAAAGATAGAAGAGGAAGGAGAGAGCGGCTTATAGAAGGGTTGAGCTGCTAACTTCGTTCTCGATAGTGGTCTCCCGGTGGCGTCCTTAATTGCCTCGGTTATTTCGGGTGGCTCGAAACGGTAGCTATACTTGTCGCGTCGAGGCGTGGGAGCGCGCCGCGGTGCCGCGCGTCGTTTCGCGTGGTCGGGAACAGGTGTCGCTGATTTCGCATTAATATTCCTCTCCTCCCCTACCCTTCTTCACCGCGAAGGAACGCGGAGCGTATAGTCTACCACCACGAACATCAGGCCACTCTTGCAAGGATGCTGTTCGTTCCCGAACTTTTTGCAGCGAGCTCATATGAAACGACCTAGAAAAAAATCGGCCGATCCCACGCATTGCTGGAATAGATTTCATGCGAAGCAGTCAACGAGTAACAGTCTAGGCAGGTTTTCTTCTTTTTTTTTTTTTTTTTTTTTGAGCGATGTGTTCCCAGCTGGATAGGTGTCTACGCGTAAATTAAGCAGTTGTGCGACTGCAGTTTGCAGCACTTAGGCCGACGTGACACTAAGGTAGAATACTTTACTGCCATGCAGAATGCCTCGCTTTCATTCTGGCTTCAGCCGTGGTTTTTATTCTTAGTTCCTATTGGGGTATTTCACCCATCAAAAACGCTGCCAACGCCGGTACCACACTTTCTGTGACACAGGCTCCTTCACGCTGTCGCGTTATGATTTCCCAAAGTCTCGGTGGCGCATACCCGCATACCAAGGGTAGCGATATGGGGGGTATGTGTCATACGTGACTGGTGAAAAGCATTTCGTGTCGCACGTCGCAGGGAAATCGCTTTTAGGGGCGAAGCTCCTTAGGGTGTGCGTCTGTCCCTCCTCTGTAGTAGTAGTAGTAGTAGTAGTAGTAGGTAGGTAGCCACGTATAGTGGAATGTACCCACTACACGTGATAAAGATGACGATGACGCAGTATAGTGGAATGTACCCACTACACGTGATAACGATGAAGTATAAGCGCGTTGCAGTATAGTGGAATGTACCCACTACACGTGATAACGATGACGATGACTCTGATGTCCATGAAGTATAAGCGCGTTCCAGACCACACATTCTCTTTCTGCCATGGATGAAAACGATCGAGCTTCGCCCACTCATCATCATTCACTTCGTGGATATGGTGTGATTTATCTTAATGCCATGACCTGCGAATTGTGTTCGACATGTAAATAGGTCCTCTTTTGGCTATCAGGGTGCACACCAAATTAAGTAGATGACCACGAGAGCCCCCCAAACGTGGGCGGATAGATAGATAGATAGATAGATAGATAGATAGATAGATAGATAGATAGATAGATAGATAGATAGATAGATAGATAGATAGATAGATAGATAGATAGATAGATAGATAGATAGATAGATAGATAGATAGATAGATAGATAGATAGATAGATAGATAGATAGATAGATAGATAGATAGATAGATAGATAGATAGATAGATAGATAGATAGATAGATAGATAGATAGATAGATAGATAGATAGAAACGCTCGAAGGCTGTTGTCTCTAAGAAATGATTCGCACTTAAAAGGCGACTGCCTCTCAGAACGATAGGCATACACATCTTGTTAAAAGAAAACAAGCTTTGTTTGTTAAAATATTTCCCAGCAGCTTCACTAACTGAACGTCGCGAATATTGGTTGCTGCGGAGCTGGTGGCATAATGTTGCTTGACTTCACTCATGTTTAGTGGACCGGTGGTGAGTCGTGGGGCTTACGCAATTTCTGTAGCACAAATCTTGTGGGAGCTGCATGGCACGTGACCGCTCTAGGCTTGTTACAGACAGCTCCTTCGTTTTTGAGATACTGAGAGGAGCAGTGAGGTCTGCCCAAAGACCTCCAGAAAGTCTGTTACGCTCCTCAAGGATATACATCGAGCTTAGACAGCTGTACTCTTAAAAATCACAGTAACGACGTAAGGGCCAATGAATGCGATAGCAACAGATTGGGATATTTCAGGAAGTAAGGCTGTCTGTTGTGGATCCGATGTCGCATTACTCTACCAAACGTTGGTGTAAGGTAATACGGCCGCTGCTGTCTGTCGTCTCAACGTGAGGTAAACGATCAGAGCACAGCCACGTATGTACAAGGCTGTACGAGCCGTCTATTGATGTCTGTCGAGATAGCAGTCTCGACCAGGCCCTTTTGATCAAGATTCGCAGCTGCTGCGGCGCACTTTCAGGCTTCTTCGCCCGAAGAAAGACGGGCGGGGTGTTTCCTCTTTCCTTGAGGAAACATCGACGGCAGGCCTCGCAAGCGGGGCGATCCTATCGCATGTGCCATTCGTGAGACGGAGATGGCCGGTTCGTTTCATCTCTGCTTCAGCCGCGTTCATCCCCAGCGCTCTCACGCTTTACTCGCACATGGACATACGATGCGCGGGACGGTGTTATCCATTGGGACTTTTTACAGAACATGACGGCGACGGCGACAACCCGCCGAGAGTGTCCATATAATTGATATCGCAATTTATTGCTACACATGTAAAAATGTCGCTATATGTGTGGCAACATAATTGCTATCGCGATAAAACATGGCCCGCAATCATGACCAAAGAGAAACATAAATATAGAAAGACAATTTCCGTCGTCAAAGCTAAGGTATTACCACCCCTGCATCAACCTTTCTTTTTCATATTCTAAGGGAAAGCCTAACGGCTCGTAAGGAAATCAGCCCGACAGGATTTCGAGGACCTCCACATGGTAACGGCTGTACTCATAAGGGAACTACGGGGATGACCGCCCGGCCGGCCGTAATTTGGAAGTTCATTAGACCAGCGCGGCTAGGTAGCGAAGTGGAGGCTCGGAGATCTTTAATTAGCCGATTCCATAAGTAAGCTGCCCGGTGCCTGGAAGGATCAACGTCATATCAATTCACACAATACATCCCATACCCGAGGGCAGGTGCGACCAATACAAGCGTTGGCCGATGTACATTCACCTGCAAGCTCCAGCAGACACCAGGAAGAAATTGCAGAAAAAGAAAGAAAGAAAGAAAGAAAGAAAGAAAGAAAGAAAGAAAGAAAGAAAGAAAGAAAGAAAGAAAGAAAGAAAGA